>PITA01008488.1:0-84079 GCA_004023965.1 Spilogale gracilis | reverse complement strand
CTACTGTCTTCCATATTACCCCTTATGCACCGCAAGTAAGTGAAACCGTGTGATACTTGACTTTCTCTACTTGGCTTATTTCACTCAGCATAATCTCTTCCAATCCAGTCCATGTTGCTACAAAAGTTGGATATTCATCCTTTCTGATGGAGGTGTAATATTCCATTGTATATATGGACCACATCTTCTTTATCCATTTATCCGTTGAAGGGCGCCTTGGCTCTTTCCACAGTTTGGCGATTGTGGCCATTGCTGCAATGAACATTGGGGTACATATTTACCCCAAATATGTAGTGAAAAGAAGGGCCATAATCCTCCTGTTTTTTTAAGGCTCTAGTTGCCCTGTCCCTGAGAAGGGCAGGCACAGTGTGGACTGTTCTTAGAAGGCGGAATGGCTGGTAAAGGGTCTGAGTGCAAAACACTACCCTCTTCTTACCTTTTCTCAGCCTCCCTCTCCCCTGGACCCAGGGGGACTCCCTGAGCCTGGCAACCCAGCCACAGCCCAGAAAGTGGCTGATAAGGGATCCACAGAGTGAGGGACAGCCTGGCACCTACATTCCCTCAGTTTCATTTCCTTAAAAGCACCACTGTCACCCCAAATGCCTACCCCATGCGAAGTGTTCAAGGGACACAGCCATGTCCTGGATGTGGCCACAGCTTTCCAGCTAGGGCCCCACACGGCCAAGAGTCACAAAAGGGGAATAAATTCTGTGCCGTGGGGATAGATGAGTAGCAGTCAATGACGCATGGGGGAGTGGCCGCTAAGAAGCTGGGATGCTCGACTCTGGGCGCTGCTTCGCCCTTAACTCAGAGTGTGACCTTGGGCTAGTCTATTCCCCTCTTCAAGCTTCAGGCTCCACAGCCCTGGAAGACAAAGATGAGCACTCAGAGGGCCTTGAGGCCATTTCCAGCCAGGGCATGAGGTCATTTTGCTCCTAGATCCTGAGCCATTTGAACTGCTGTTGGCTTTCTGCTCCCACTTTTTAAAAAGCAGTGAGTGAGAAGAGGCTGGGTTGCTGTGTGGGGGTGGGGGCACAGGGACTGTAAAGAAATTCTCAGACCGGTCTGTTGCCTTTTTTGTGTGGACAGAGGAACTGGGGACCGCAGGGGGAGGGCGGAGGGGAAGGACCGGGATGGAATGAGCAGGGGGAGAGGAGGTGTAGGAGGAGACGGGGGCATGAAATAAAGGCAAACTCACAAAAGGACGTGGAAAGTGAGTGACAAGTTTGAGGCTGCAGGCCTGAGGCTGGCTGGGCCTTTAGGGCGAAGAATGGAGACAAACGAGCTGGATTTTCATGCTTGGTGGACGGTGAATGAAGAGCATCTTTTAAAACCCTATCAGGAACTCTTTGGATTGTCATTAGATCTGGAGAGGGGGGAAAGACGGAGGGAGGAGACTGCTGAATTTGGCACCCTGGGTGTGAAAAGATTCCGATTCTCTGCTGACGACAGGGGGCTTGGGGCCCTCTCCTCAAAGGTTTCGGTAAATTATTTGTTATTTTGAGGGCCCTTGAAACTCAGGGGCAGGCTCCCCCAGCTCTGGGTGGGCAGCACCACATTGGAAAGAGGAGTGGGAGGGAGGGAGGGAGGCGGGAAGGGAGGGCGGGAGGGAGGGTGGGGTGGGCACCAGGTTTCCAGCTCCTTACAGGGCGACCAACCGTCTGGGTTCGCCAGGGACTTGCCGTGTCCACACTGGGGAAGTCCTAGCCGAACCAGGATGGCTGGTCACCATGCTTTAGGGTGGGGCTGGTTGGGAGGGGATGGGGAGGGAATTGACTTGTCCCGAGCCAGTCCTATTGGGCCATGGTGTCATGGCTGGCCTGGTCTTGCTCTTGGCCTTGGTCCTGGCCTCCAGCAGGCTGCCCAGGTTACCTGATCAGGCCGGAAAAGAGGAGATTCCAAAATGGGAGGTTCATTGTTCATTTGTTTGTTTATACATTTGTGAAAGAGATGATTAGAAACATTTGCCTATGCCTGGATATTAGACCATATTACAGAATCGTTAATTTCATCTGGCATAAAAATGGTTCCGTAGTTCTGTTTTTTAAAAATGTCTTATTATTTAGAAATGTAGGAACACCTGGGTGGACAGTCATTAAGCGTCTGCCTTCGGCTCAGGTCATGATCGGAGACCTGAGATCAAGCCCCGCATCGGGCTCCCTACTCAGCAGGAAGCCTGCTTCTCCCTCTCTCACTCTCCCTGCTTGTGTCCCCTCTCTGGCTGTGTTTCTCTCTGTCAAATAAATAAATAAAATATTTTTTTGTAAAAAAAAAAAAAAAAGAAAGAAATGTATATATAAGGGGGATGATAGCTATCTGGGATAGATTTAAAAATATTCCATGCACAAAATAAAAATAAAAACATTTCACACATACCCAGAGGATGCCTGAATAGCTCAGGTTGAGCTCCAACTCTTGCTTTCAGCTCAGGTCCTGATCTCTAGGTGGTAAGAGTGAGCCCCAACTGCAGGCTCTGTGCTCAGGGCGGAGTTTGCTCGACATTCCCTCTCCATCACCCCACCTCTGCACTCTCTCTCACTCTCTCTCAAATAAATAAATAAATCTTTTAAAAAAATATGTTTGCAGGGACACCTGGGTGGCTCAGTCAGTTAAGTGTCTGCCTCCATCTCAGGTCATGATCTCAGGGTCCTGGGATTGAGCCCCGCATTGAAGCCAGGAACCTGCTTCTCCCTCTGTCTGCCTCTCCCATGGCTGGTGCTCTCTCTCTTTCTCTCTCTCTCTGATAAATAAATAAATAAATAAATAAATACGATCTTTAAAAGACTGTGCTTGCAGGATTGAGGCTGATAGCATTGGGGCGAACAGAAGAAACAAGATGGGCTGCAAATCGGTGGTTATAGAAGCTGATGGATGGTGCGTGCGTATTCTTTCTCTCCACCTCATGTATTCTTGAAAATATTGAAAATCCAAAGGAAGGGCATGTCAGTGATGCAATGTAGCAGTGTTGACGACTTCCAGCTCTAGATAAGGAGAGCCTGGCTTCAATCCAACTCCACTTCTGCCCAGGTAACATGTAGCACGTCACTGAATGCTCTCAGCCTCAATTTCATCATCTGTAAAATGGGAATAATTCTGCTCTCAAGGTTAATGAACCGAAAGTTCAAGGGCTGTGATTAGACATTATAAAACACTCAGTAGAAATTAGCTGCCCTTAAGGTAGGGAGCTTTTGGAGAGGACACACCATTTCATCCAGGAGGACCCTTCAGGGCTTGGATTCTCTGGGGGTGGGGGTGATTCCCTGGAATAACCCTCCTCTGGGGAGGTCCACTGTTGGGGCTCGGCCCTACCTAAACAATGAACCTAGATGGGCTGTCTCCTTTCCCACGCCCTTGGCTTCTGTGCAGTCCCCTGCCCGTCCCTCTCGTTTTCAACCTTATATGTGCAGCAGAGATTAGTTTCCTTCTCACCTCCTCCAGGTCTTAGTGGCTAAGCTTGTATCTTCATGCCTTTGTCTGACAACTTTTCCTCTGGTCTCTTGTCAGTCAACCGTGACTGGCAAGAGGGCAGGTCTCAGTCTCCTTCTGGTGTCTCCCTCACAGTCTGAGCCCTACGACGTGTGAGAATGTGCTAGCTCACATGTGGGGAAGGCACACACACTCAGACACAAGCACACGCACGTAAACTTCAGGCACGTATATAAGCACGTACTCACAAATGGGACCAGCAGCAAAGAGGTCAGCAGGTCTAAAGACGCAAGGAGAAGAGGAGAAGGGGGAGCCTGGTCTTGCTGACGGGGGGGGGGGGTGGGGGGTGGGGCTCACAGTGCAGAGCTCAGCAGGGCTGTTAGCAGCAGAGCTTGGGGTCCGTCAGCCTCTGGACCAGGCTCACTGTGGAGATCTGCGTTCTCAGAGTTCAGTGCCAGGCAGAGAGTCGGAACAAGGCTCTTGCCTCCACGCCAAGAGATTTCACCAGGAGACCGGCATTTTGGAGGCCAAGAGCCAACCTTCTGCTAGGTGGCCCCCATTGCTGATGGTGTGGTGGTCGCCAGAATGGAAACACTGAGTCTGCACCTGGCCCATGTGCTGAGCGCTATTTGGCCTTCTTTCATTGAATCCTGACCTTATCCTGTGAGAAAGGTAATAGTGCATCGTTCTATGGTTGAAGAAACTGAGGCTCAGAAATATTTGGTCACTGGCCGAAGGCCACGCAACTGGCAAGAGACAGAGCTTGGACTTGAACCCAGACTTTCCCGGCTTCAGAGTCGATGCCCTCTGCTGCTACACTCTATTGTGCAATTTATGCTGAGCAAAGAAAGGACACTGGGTGAAGGACTGAGGGTTAAAGTTGTATGATATTTGAAATTTGCTTTAATGTAATCTACACAGGCTGTGCTGGGGGAAGAGGGAAAGTGTGTGGGCAGAACATACCTGACTCTGAGGTGAATTGTTGAATCTGGGTGATAGGTAACATGAGGTTTCATTATATTCTTCTTCTTATTTTTGAAATTTTCTTTTTTTTTTTAAAGCATTTCTTTCTTTCTTTCTTTTTTTTTTAAGATTTTATTTATTTATTTGACAGAGAGAAACACAGCCAGGGAGGGAACACAAGCAGGGGGAGTGAGAGAGGGAGAAGCAGGCTTCCCGCCAAGCAGGGGGCCCGATGCCGGGCTCTATCCTGGGACTCCGGGATCATGACCTGAGCTGAAGGCAGATGCTTAACGACTGAGCCACTCAGGCGCCTCCCTATTTTTGAAATTTTCTATGGTAATTTTACTAGCTCCAGGTTTGACCCTGGCGGTGCCTCACTGGGTGACCTTGAACGTGGTACTGAACTTCTGCTTGTCTCTGTTTCCCCACCAGGCCTCGCCCTTTCTGCTTCCACCTCATTGCAGGATTGCAAGGCTGCTCAATTCATGCCCAGGAAGTAAGAAGTGTAATCACACCTGGGCCTGTCGAGACACAAATTCTCTTTCTAAGGGCAGCCATGGACCCCTTCTAACTGAAGATCATTTTTGGCCTCCCGCGCTCCAGAAAGAAAAAGTCTCGCAGAGCTGCCTGTATGTCTGGTTGTGTCTGGACTCCTGGAGTGGAAAAATATAAGTGTGGGGGGGGTGTGCTGGAGGCGGGGAAATGTACAGTGCGTCACTCACTCCACCTGTGTGGGTCTCCTCTTCTTTTCCGAGTCGCCACCTGTTCATCCCTCATTCAAAAGGGGGCCTGGAGGCCCCAGGCAGAAGGGTGGTGCCCAGACCCTGGGGGAGGCAAATGAGGCTTCGGGCCTCCCAAACACTGGGGATGATAAATGGGGTCGGAGTCTTTCAGGCTTCATTATAGAGTCGCCATGGGTTTGCCCAAACCATGGCAACCGATTCAAGCAATGATTAACCTAATAAAGCAGAGGCAAAGGGGAAAAAGATGCATTCAAGACCCCAAGTCAGGCCCTGGTTCTCTGGAGGCAGTAAATTTCCCTTCAGTGGGTACGGTGTCCAGGCTCCAGACGTCCTAAATCTCTGCCTCCCGGGTGGGGGTGGGGAGGCCTGTGAAAGCAGTAAATGGATGTCAGAGATCAGCTGAGTGGCTCCAATGTGTGCTTATTGGTCCCCTTCCTGGGCCCTTGGAAGCCAACCCAGCACTGGAGACATCTGCTTTAGCCCCAGGAGTCAGATCACCTGGGGCTTTCTTCTTTTGAATCCTGCAGTATTTGGCCCTGGGGAGGTATGTGTGTGTGTGTGTGTGGGGGAGCGTGCGTGTACCTGTGTGTGTGTTTGCACACGTGTGTGCACATGCACATGTGTTTGTCTGTCTCTGGGGTCTGAAAAGCAGGCAGCAAAATTCTGCTACTGCCAATATGATGAGCAGCCTCTGAGATGGCCCCTCTGAGAGGCACCTGCCCCCTGGTATGTGTGTATGTGTCATCTCTTCCCCTTGGCTTTGGGCTGGATTTAGTAATTTCTTCCCAGTAAATAAAATGTGGCAGAGGTAATGGGATGTCACTTTTGATATTAGATTACAAAAAGACTGGCTTTGGTCTTGGGGTTGTCTTCTTCTTCTTCCTTTTTTTTTTTTTTTTAAGATTCTATTTATTTGACAGAGACATTGAGATCACAAGTAGGCAGAGAAGCAGGCAGAGAGAGAGGAGGAAGCAGGCTCCCTGCTGAGCAGAGAGCCAGCCGTGGGCCTCAATCCCAGGTCCTGAGATCATGACCCCACTGAAGGCAGAGGCTTTAACCCACTGAGCCACTCAGGCACCCTTGGGGTCTTCTTTACTTGCATTGAAAGGAGCCAGTTGCCAGGTTATTAGCTGCTGCCCCATGGAGAGGCCCACATGACAAGGAACTGAGGAAAGCTCAGGTCCAAAGCCACTGAGGAATTGAGGCCCTTAGTCCAATGGTCTTTGAGGAATTGAGTCCTGCCAACAGCCTAAATGAAGCCATCAGATGAGACCATATTCCTGGCTGACACCCTGAGTAGTCATGAGACACTCGGAGCCAGGGGCACCCAGCCAAGCCATGCCTGCATTCTTTACAGAAGACCCACATAATGAATATATCTTTTTTAAATAAATTTTTTGTAATTTGTTATGAGCAATAGATAATTAGTACAAGAGAGATGATATGGTTGGTGATACTATTAGGATATCAGGAGCCTCAGTTTATCTCCATAATTAACAGGCCTTGGGCAAATCATATTACATTTCCTTAGTTGATGTGAGAAAGTCAATTCTGGCCCATGCCTTCTTGGCTAATCATCTGCAGGAATAAGATAGGGATGGAGTGGGTACTGTCATGAGTTCTGCTTCAAATTGCTGGCAGGCACACGAAGAATATGGATACACCTGCCCTCTCATTTGAATCCTCATTAAAACCCTATGTGGTAGGTGTGGTTTTCTCCATCTTTATAGATGGAGAAATTGAGGGTTGGAGAAGCTATGAAATTGCTCAAGGTGATAGACTTAGGAAGGGATGAAGTTAAGATAGATGTTAAATCCATTAGAGGACTGTCTCAGGAGGGACACCCACATCTGATTATGGGCATTGTTACTAGTGATCTCAGAAATAATCATACTGTGGTGATAATCCAGGCTCATCTAATCAGATGAGGCATCCTCTAAAATAGACCCATAAGAAACTAAGGACAGGTTATTTTGGTGCTGAAGAAGATATAATGCAGGAGGGGTAATGGGTCTCCATATAAATTATTCATTTATTCAACAAATATTCATTGACCTTTATATGGCAGCCAGTCTGGGGAAGGATAGAAGTTTCTAAACAAATAATTGAAATGCCTTTCTCTCATTAGTCAATTCACTTACCCATTAGTTTATTTAAAAACCTGCCACATATGGTTGAGAATGCACACTCATTGGATTCATGAAGGATATTTCCTACCCTTGAGAAGACCAGTGAAAGGCACAGTTGAGTAAACAGCTAATTACAGTACTACCTAGAGAGCGCAAGGATATTCCTATACACAGAATATTATGGGAGTAGGAGAAAAGAGGGAGGAATAGTTCAGAGAAAGTTCCTGGGAGGAGTTAATGTCTGTGGGAGGTCTGGTGGGAGTTGGAGGGAGGAGGGAAAGAGGGTTTGGGCAGAAAAAGCAGTGTGGAAAATATATATTAAAAAAAAAAAGCATGGAAGGGATGCCTAAGTATGTGTAAGGAAAAAACTTCAAGTGAGTCAGTACTTCTGGATAATAATTAGTACTTGTCAAGGCAAATAAAGCATTGTGAGAAAAAGGCTGGTGCAGCAGGACTCTGGTCATAAAACTTAAGTGATTTGTGATGATAAAAATAAATAATAATAGCATATATAATTTAACCTAATCTGACAACAACCCTGTGGTACAAACTGCTCATTACCCACCAGAATCCATACTTCACCTCTTCCTCGGCACATAAATACTCTTCCGGTTGCATACAGTGCTATGATCATGTTCTTCCTGTGGAGTATGAGTGGAATGTGCTACTTCCAAGTCTAAACTTTAAGACTGTGGCTGAGGTTCCTCCATGCTGTATTTTCCCTTCCTGCTAGCTAGAACTTTTTTTTTTTTTTTTTAAGATTTTATTTATTTGACAGAGAGAAACACAGCCAGAGAGGGAACACAAGCAGGGGGAGTAAGAGAGGGAGAAGCAGGCCTCCTGCTGAGCAGGGAGCCCGATGTGGGACTCGATCCCAGGTCTCCGGGATCATGACCTGAGCCAAAGGCAGTTGCTTAACCAACTGAGCCACCCAGGCGCCCCCTGCTAGCTAGAACTTATGACAATGCAGCCTCAACTATGGGGATGGCAAAGACCTAGGAACTAGTGGAGAAAGAAGATACAAGGAACCTCGGTCCTTGAATGATGTCATGGGGCAGAGATACCACCCACCTGAAATGCTCACCTCAGATTGAATTATTAATGAGTGTGAGATAGCACTTTAGCCTAAATCCTATAAGCAATATTATCTCCATTTTACAGTTGAAGAAATTGAAAGAAATGTTAAGGAACTTGTTTATGGTCATAGTGATAGTTAATGAACCAGCTAGAAACCGAACCCAGATTTGTATCACTTCACAGCTCACTTAACACCATCATTCTCTATTGGAACATGGGCTTTTTCCCAGGGATGATTGAAAAGCACTTGAAAATTTTAAACAGGAGAGTGACAATGCTATATTTGCATGTTACTCTGGCTGTGACATGGAGAGTACACTGACGTGTGTTGAGATTAAAGATAGGAAGATCAGTTAGGCAGTCTCTTCATGTGAAGGATGAAAGCCTAAACTAGAGTAGTGATCATAAGGAAATAAAGGAACAGCCAGATTGAAGAAATAGTAAGAATGAAAAATTAGCAGGACGTAAGGGTTAATTAGATACAAGTGGTGAGAAAAGTCAAGTATGGATGCCTGAGTGGTGATAATGAGGCAGGAATAAGATGAAGTATTAGTTTGGAGTTAGGGGAGAGGAATTCTATTTTGGACAAGTCGCATTTGGGGTGTCCAAGGGACATCTGGATTTATAATCCTGGAGCTTAGGAAGGGTAGGTCACAGCTGAGAAGGGCTACCAAGAAAGGTAAGTGGCCTTAGCCTTTGTGCCAATTTGCATTGTACCAAGGTGCACAGGAAATTCGGCTTCATACAAAAGCACCCCCTCCTAAAAAATCCTGGGAGAATAAGAAGAATTTGAGACAAATGAAGATGCTATGGTAATAAGACCATTTCTGGCAGCTTAGTCTGCACTAAAAGCAAGCACATCAATCATCCCTATTTATCTTTCTAACTTCACAGTTATTGAAAACCACCAGTACAAGTACCAAACTCTGAAGAACTGTTCTTAACCACTCTACCAACCTATGTATGCATCTGGGGGACTTCCTTAAGCCTTTATTCTTGGAATAACTAAGAGCTCTTTGTAACCTGGAGAATTGAGACTCCTGTTGAGGGCCGAGTTCAAAATGAGTTTCCCCAGTCAGGGGTGCTGCAGCCTACCCTTCAGTGTTGCTCCACTTCAGACCTCTCAGATGCTGTCAGAAGGTTCTAACATGATCACTCAATTCTAACTCCATCGTTTGCAAAGGAGAGTCTTTTGGCCTAGAGGAAAAAGGGCCTTTCTGAGATCACACAGTCAGGTAACAGCAACACAGTCCATGCTTTCCGCACCACGCCAAAGAAACCTGACATTCTTCTGGATCTATATATCCACAGGGGGCTCCTTGGAGACTGTGGTCTAGAAATGTGGGCTGGGTCCATATATAGTTTTCCGAGCTGAGAACTCTTTTCCAGGAATGTCTCCCATTCTGAATGAACACGGTACTTTCAGCACCATGGCCAGGGGCACGCAGCTGTTCTCAGGAAATCCGTGCCCAACCATGTTAGCCAAACAGGCACTCCCAGGATCTGCCTTGGCCATC
Source organism: Spilogale gracilis (assembly GCA_004023965.1). Taxonomy (NCBI): domain Eukaryota; kingdom Metazoa; phylum Chordata; class Mammalia; order Carnivora; family Mephitidae; genus Spilogale; species Spilogale gracilis. The sequence continues at coordinate 74,224 of PITA01008488.1, read as the reverse complement.
AGAGCCCAGAAGCAGAGGGAACAGGGAAGAGCAGCCTGGGACCTCAAAAGAGAATGGGGGTGGGGGCGTGGGGTTGGCAAAGACAAGTGCAAGGGAGCCTTTGACCTTACAAGACCAGGAAGACCCAGCTCCAGCCAAAGCAGGAACAGACTATCTCAGCATAGAGCACAGAGCTCTAAATTGCACCGAACCTAGAACCAGGTCACAGACCTCGCTTGCTTCAGCAATTCACCAAGTGATTGAGGGCCTGAGGAAGTCACCAACTTCTAAGATTTTAGGTCTCTGTTTCTATGGGTGTGAACATCCTGCCTTGTCCTCCTCACCAACTGTAGGAAGGGACCTAAGACAGGAAGTGTCCATGAGCGCCTGTGTGGCTCAGTCATTGAGCTTTTCCCTCTCTCACTCCCCCTGCTTGTGTTTCCTCTCTAGCTGTGTTTCTGTCAAATACATAAATAAAATCTTTAAAAAAAAAGATGTGTCCAGCCTCAAATCTCCCACTATCTGTGCTCTTAGCCCTTTGAAGGCAGAGCAGGTAGGTACAGTTAATGAGTGCCCCCTTCCTTTCTTCCAGCACAGCCTGAAGGTGTTTAAAAAGGATGGAGAGGAGAGAAATAAACACAACAGAGAATATTAATTATGTAAATGTAAAAATGTAATTATAATATACCTAGCACTTATTCTGTACCAGATTTTCAGCCAAATTCCCTTACCCCCTCCCCATGGCATCCCCACGGCCAAGGCGTGAGTCTTCCCCACCCTTCTGATGTGGGGAGCCTGTAACTCGGTCAACCATAAGCACTGCCTTCTCTTAGGCACCCAGAAATCCAGCGAAACGGTATTATGGGCTCTCTTCATATGCTTCAGCGAATCAGCAGAGGCTCAGGGACTGGTCCAAGGTCACACAGCGGGGCAGAGTGGCCCTTAGGGGAGAGGAGGGGCAAAGGGAGCCCGTGGGGTCTTGTGTGCCCCCAGCCCCGCCTGCCTTTGGGCCAGCCCTGCAGCCAGGCTCCCAGACATTAGCATTCCAATGGCCCCGGGACGCTTTGTCTCCCAACCAAGGCCGGCTTGGGGGTGGAGTGGGATGGGGGCAGGGCACCATAAATCTACCTGCTTGTGTGCACGGATGGGGGTGGGGTGGTGGCGCAAGATTCATGTGCTGTTTTTCTGGAAGTCAGGCTTGGTTTCAGACAAAGGCAGGAGAGGGGTAAGAGCCTTTCGACCCAAGGGTCTTTCTTAGGCCCACTGGGGAGCCTGTCCAGATTTCAGAGAGCTGGGGCGCAGGCAACGACCTCAGACTGTGAGAGGCTCCTCACTGTTAAGAGTGGAGGCGCAGTCAGAGCCAGCAGAGACTGAGACCAGCTTGACTGATTTTAAAAGCCTCTGAAAGCAAAATGCTGGGGATTGGGGCGGGGGGCGTGGTGATGCTGAGGCTGGCCTAGTTGTCTGTACCACTCACAGGAATGTTTCCGAACCCTTCTCGATGAGAGGCTCTTTGGAAAGAGGCATGGATAGTTTCCCATCTCCGTGCAATTCTATTATACAATGATGGAGCTCACCCTGTGCAAGGGGGCCCTAAACTTTGCAGTGATTCAAGCAAACCCAAACCTTTCTCTGCTTCCTCTTGACTTGGAGAGTAGAGGCAGCAGAAAGCTCTGGGATCAAATCCACCCCCGACCTAAGATGGCAACCCAGCAGTCAAGTTGATTAAACCATGCGGTTTTTTTTCCTTTTAATTTGTGGGGCGGAGGACCAGTCTGTGTGTGTTTGGGAACTAATGGCTCCTTAATGAGTACCCTCAAAAGTAGGAGGGGGATTGGGCAGTGGATGCATCTGCCTGGAACATGGAGCCAATGTGCTCGGGGTTTCAGGGAGTCATTTGCACCTAGGGAGTCCCCCCTATTTGAACACTTACTTTCCACAGTCTTTCACAGAAAGATTTTCCTATTTGAGGACTTTTCTAGGGAGAAGTGGCTCTGTCGGTAATCCTCTGCCTTGGGCTTGGGACATGACCCGGGAGTCCCAGGAGGATTGAGCCCCGCAATGCCCCCCCCCCCCACGGGAAGCCTGCTTTTCCCTTTCTCACTCCCCCTGCTTGTGTTCCCTCTCTAGTTGTGCTTCTCTCTGTCAAATAAATAAATAAAATCTTTTTTCAAAAGTACTTCTCTAAACCTGTAGTTCTTGCCCCAAATGTCCCCTTCTCTTGCAAGCCTCCTAGTCCAGCCCCAGGTAACAACAGCCCCAACTCCATCCTGGGCCTTGTACCTCTACCCAGCACCAGTAATTTTGGCCTTGAATCCTTTTGTCTGTATACTTGTTGCTTTCCTGGGAAGACAAGATGGACCTTCTTGCTTTTTGTCTCTCTACACTCTTCCCCTAACGGGTTAGAAAGTCACAGGCACTGGCTTTGTCCGTGCAACTAGGAGCTGCTGACACCTGCCCCTGGGTGGTGCCCAGGTGGAAAGTCCAGGGCTGCAGAAGTCACGCATAACCCATTAATCTCCTCCCAGATTAAAGCCATGAAATGAAACAACACCTTTGTTCACTCTTTTGTTTGCACGTCCCTCTGGCCTCCCCCAAAGCCAGCCCCTGGTCACTGAGACATATTTCCTCAGAGATATCTTTACCGGGAATAGAGAAGAAAAGTTCAGTTGGAAGCTGGAGGGGCAGAAAAGAGACACAGAAGGCGTTCATCCCAGTAAAACGCCGCCATCTTTGCGCTCTGACTGGAAAGCTACCTACCGTCTGGTTCCACGCCCCGAGGGCTCTGCGCCCTCCTAGGGTTGGCCCGCTCCTTCCTTCCGTCCATTCAAAGAGGCCTCTGGGGTTCAGTTCGCAGAGTAGAGTGCCCACCCTCCATTTTCCTGTTATCAAGCGTCAGACGGACTCTGCGAATTCTTACAGCTCAATCGGCTTCCGGAGGTATGGGAGTCCCGCAAGCCACGTAGGGGCGCTCCAATAGCGCCCCTGGGACAAGTTTCAGTCCCTGCCGCACGCCAGCGCAACTCTACCTTAGGAGTAAAGAGTGGCTGGAAACCTTGAACAGGTTCTTGGTAAGTTTTCAATCAACACTGCCGGGTTTCCGGGGTGCCAGAGATTTCCGTAGGAATCTCCACTCTTTCTGCTCCCTCCTGCTCAGTTCCACATGTCACAATGTCACCGACCCAGAACCCGCTGCGTGAAATGCTCTCAGAAGACGTGCTAGCTATCTAAGCACTCTGGGAAAATTCCTGGGGTGCCCAGTCCACGTTCGGTGTTTCTGAGGGCTCTGACCCTATGGTTGGGCTATTACTCTTCCTCCCCAAATTCAACAGTTGCCCGAAATCCAGAGTAATGGTGCAGGCGAAAGGGTCAGCAGCGCCGGCAAGTAGCCCTAGTGGGAGACTTGTCTTTCCTCTAAACCACTGTTGGAATATGACAAGTCGCTGCCCTATAAATAAAGCAGGGAACTGGACCAATGATTTCTTAAGAGCCTTCCAGCTCTCACTTTACATGCCGCTTTTGCTGATTTGCCCTCAGGAAGCAATCTGCTCTGCCTCCAGCCTAGAGCTACAGTTTCTTTGCCCAAATCAGAAAAGAGGCCCAGACCCTCAGAACATTTCATCCTTCTCCTTGGACTGAGGTCCATCCCTACCCCAACCAGAGTCTGTGTCCCTCCCCTCTGCATAGTTGAGTTACCTGAGTTTTCTTGAGGGTACTTTTTTTTTATTGCCTCACAATCTTATTCACCAGTCTCTAAATAATCTTATGTACAAAATATAGACTTATCCCCCTGCTGTGAAATCTCATCAATAAATATAAACGTGTAAAGGAGGGGGACATATAATTTACAGTACCAAAATTCACTTCAAAAGATATCATATAATTTACAGGTTGATTTTTTTTCTTTTTTCTTCCTTTTTCTTTTTTAAAGACGGGCGCTTCAGGTCGCAGGGAAGCAGGACAGACGTTCCCGAGGCGCACAATCTCTTTCCCAAATCACAGCCTGGTCTCCCTCCCCTGGGAGGGCAATGACTCCGAAAAGTGCAGGAGAGAAGGCAGAGGATCGCCTTCCTGGATTAAGGCATCGGACTGGCCAGAAACCAGGACTTGATAGGGACTGGAGGAGAAAGTCAGCGGTGTCTTTGGAGAAGAGAGCAAGCGGACCGTGGGAGATCAAATCCTGGATTATATCACATTGGTGGAGCATTGGTGAGAGACACTGACAGACTTGAGGGTAGGACGCTTGGAGACAGCTGGTGTCTCCCGCTGCGCGGTGGTACCATCCTTGTCTTTGCGCAAGACTTGGGGTCTCTGCCCGGAGGGGAACCTGCGGAGCTTACACTGCCTGCGCTGGCAACAGAGGGCTGAAGTTGGCGCGGCGCAGAGGACCAGGGGATTGAATCCATCCCGTCGCTCTCGTAGGGGCCTGGGCTCATCGGGTGTCAGCGAGCTGGAGACGGGAGGAGCAAGTTCACACTGGGGCCGCCCCAGCCGCGCTGCGTCCCCGACGGCCTCTGCACCCCCCGCCCCTGCCCAACACTCACCACCCGGCGGCCGATAGGCTTCTTCATAGAAAGTCTGAAAAAGCTAGGGAGCTGGGGTGCAGACCGGCAGGGGAGGCAGGGGCCTGCAGCCCGTGACGCTCCTCCAGCGAGGCGGCGGGGCTCAAGCTGCCCTCCTGGGAGACCGGGGAGTAGAGGGAGCCCCAGTCCCCCGGGGAGCCGCTGTCCTGGCAGCCCCCCTCCTCGCAGGGCGGTGCGGGCGGCTCCAGCCCGTAGAGACTGTGGTCTGCTATGCGGAGCGCCTGCGTCAGCGCCCAGATGTAGTTGTGCGCGAAGCGTAGCGTCTCGATCTTGGTAAGCTTGGCGTCGTCGGGAAAGGTGGGCAGGACCCCGCGAAGCGCGTCCAGCGCCGAGTTGAGGTTGTGCATTCGATTGCGCTCGCGGTCATTGGCCTTCTTGCGCCGGTTCCGTCGCTGCTTGCTCAGAGCCATCTCACTCTTTGGCCGGCTGCGCGCCCCACGCCTGGTTCGGAGCTTCCTCGGGGCCCCTCGGCAGCCGCCCCCTTCCTCCTCCGCGCAGTTCCCCCGCAGGCGAGCCGGGCTAGGCGAACCCGACGCAACGCAGGTCACTTCGTCGTCCGAGGAGCCCTGGAAGGGCTGCTCTGTCTCATGGGTCACTTGGGCAGCTGGCGCACCCGACGGATGAGGCGTCATCCTGCCGCAGGGTAAGAGGTCGGGGTAAGCGTGAGTACACCACCCTGGCACAGTTTCCTATCCCAGAGCCAAGTGGGGGAAAAACCGAGAAAGAGCCACCCGCCGCTCCCGCGGGATCAGAGGACCCCTTTCCCCCTTCACCCCTCGCTCTGTGGTCTCCAGGTGTTACCTTGTTCTCGCGCGCAAAAGGGTAGAGAGCAGCGGGCAGGGAGAGCAATTGGTGAGATGAGCTGGCCTTTTCGTCTGCAAGCCCAGCTGAGACGCAGGGGCCGCTGCCTGGAAGTTTCCTCAGCCCCAGAGAAGCGCAACGCAAGGGAGGTCCCGGGCCACCGTCGACGTGTTTGGCGCGGCTTCGAGACCATTCGGATTTTCTGAACCGCAAGTCGTGTGCCCCTTGGCACGCTTTATCTGCTCGGCCCGGGCCAGGAGCGTGCCTGCCCGGCTGCTGCCCGAGCCGCCGGCCAATCAGCGCGGGGGCCAGGGGGCCGCGCCACGCGAGCCCGCTCCTCCCCCGCGGCGCACAGCTGGATTCCGGACAAAGGGCCGGGGTCGGGGGAGGGGAGCGACGCTCTATTTGCTTTCTCTCCGCGGGCTCTGTCCCAGCAACTCTCGGTTCCTCAAAGAGCCTCGCCCATTGAGAGGAGCCTCGTCTGGCTCCAGTCTGGCCGCCCCACACCGCTTTGCTCCTAGTCTGTCTTTCCTTGGCATCTGTCCAGACACTCTTTTGGAACCCCAAAGAGGGCTTTGGGAAGCCTATAGGGTTGGTCAATTTCCACGTGTTACACACAGAGAAGGTGGCTGCTCCCCCCAAATCTCTCCGCCAGAGGTAGGACAAGGAGCAAGGTGTTCCCACGACCAGCTTGGAGGATCGCCCCTAACTCCTGATGTCACCCTGCCCTCCTGTTCTAGGGTAGGTCAGGAAACACATACAGGGTGATGTTTCCCTGATCCTCTCCTTTCTGGGGCGGGGGAGGACAGGGGGACCACAGAGAGAGATTCTGCCTATGTTCCTGCCACTTAGAGACCTTCCCTGGGGGTTAGGAGCCCCCCTTCCTCCCACCACTGTGTCCCAAGATGAGGTTGCTCAGGCCTCAGAGGGAGGCATGTAGAACCTCTCCTCCCAAGCTCCTTTCAGGAATCAAAGACATTTCCATTGTGTCCCAGAGGTGGAGGGTGGCCATGGTGGGACCTCCAGGGGACATCTCACCACTAGCAGTTGTGGACATCGCATTCTGGCCAGGGCCCATGGCGAAGGGCCCAAGTGTGAAGGGGTCAGGGCAGGGCCAGTAGCTCGAGGCCAGGCCTTGTCTTTTAAATGCCCGCAGTTCCATGGCCCAGTGAGAAGCAGATCCCTTCTTTCTTCCCTCCGTCCGCCTGCCGGATCACAGGAGAGCGGGGACTGCGGGCACTACCTGGGCCAGCCAGCGCCACCATGTTAGACCAGGATCGGGCTGTGAGCACCGGGCAGGGACTCCGAAGGCCCCTGTCGGCACCGTCTGGAAATCTTTCCAAAGTGACACTGAACACATCCTCCCTCCTTTCTTCCCCGCCCTTCCCTTTTGTCTCCGCCTTGGATGCCCCGTGGTCTTCTGCTTCCGGTCACTCAGGGTGAGGGGCCCGGGCTTCCGCCGCTCTCTCTTGACCGCGACGTGTCCGATGGGGAGACAAGGAGGGGAGCCAAGGGTGGAAAGACTGGGACCCGAGTTACGGTCTGCCGGCTGAGATGATTTTACATTCTGGCAGATCCAGCTACGCGGTGCCCGCCGGAAGCTGGCGGAGGGGGGCTGGACCCGGCTGGGAAACTGAGGGGATGGGGTGAAGGGACGAGGTAAGTCTGCGCATCTGCCCCAGAGACTGCCACTCCACACCCGCCCAGGCTGCTTAGAGGGCGCAGTTACCTCCTAGGCAGGGAGAGGATGGATATGCTTGGTAGACCAGGAGAGAGGGCTCTGGGACTATAAAGGGATGGGGGCGCGGTCCTGCGGATTTCAGTGGGTGGCCTGTTCTGCCCCCTCCCTTTCTCCCTTCCAACTGAAGCTAGGGGTCAGGCTCAGGAGGAGCAAAGGGAATGAGACTCTTGGATTCCACATTTTACTACTGCTCCTCTTTTAGGTCAGGAATTGCTCCAAATGTGTTTTCTAGTCATAAGAATGAGAATGTGGGACCCCTTTTGCAGATGGAAAAATCAAGGCTCAGAAGGAGAGGGGACTCACCCAAGGTCACATAGCAAGTTCTATTGGAACCACATAGAACTCAGGTCCTAAGACTGCTGGTTCTAGATTCGCCTTTGTACCTGCTGCCTCTTCCTGATGGGGGAAAAATGTGTATTTTTTTTCAAGGCAAAACCAGACACCCCAAAGTGTAGAAAATATAAGCCCTATATCTTTGAGGAAGACAGGATCAGAGTAGAAAAGGGGTAGTGGCCCCATCTTCCAGTGCCAAGAGGAGCCAGAATCCACCTGTGTTCCATTTCTCTACTTTCCTGTCCCATATACCTGCCTTGCTTGATTTCTGTCATCCTGCAAATTATGAACTGGTAGGAAATCCAAAGCATGCTTCCCCAGGGCTTCTAGACCCAGGCCCTCTCCAGGGGGCAAGCCCCCGCCATAAGGGATCAAACACCTCTGTGGGTCCCCGGAATCCTGGACAGCAGCTTGAAACCAGGACTCTCATCTAGCAGTGGCCTTGAGATAAAAGGCATCAAAGGCAAAGGCGGACTCCCTTGGCTCAGTTTTGCTGTAAGCCGCTAATGGGTACTGGCAAGAGCCGGAGGGTGAGCCTCCTGACCAGGGTAAGATTCTGGGCGTTCTTGGGAACCTTCTTAACTGGGAGAGAATTCTGGGGCCCACTTAGAATTCTTATCCAGCTTCCCCAGAGCAGCTCCGACCCAGGTCTCTCCCGGGCTTTGCAGGCAGCCACCACTACTGCTTTGCGCAAAAAATAGGGCGAGGAGCGCGCCGCGACCGACCGGGAGCAGCGGGCTCCTTGAGGAACGCACCGACTCTTGGCAGGCAGCCCTTCTTCTGGCCAAGAGGGCAGCGCCAGAGGTCACAGAGACCTGGGGGATTAGAAATCCGGGATCCACGGCCTCGCTCTCCGCTGCTGGGGACGCACAGACCTCTCTCCAAAGTCAATACCTGTGCTTCTGGCGGCGGAGGCGCAAACAGTGACAACTCAGTGCGCGCCGGTGGTGTTTGGGAAACGGCTCTTCCCGCGGGGAGCAGAGGCGATTCCTGAAGCCCCAGGCCAGCCACTGCCTCTAAGGCCTCCGAGACGCGCGCGCCTCTGCTCTCCGTGACCTAGGCAAGCCTGGAGGCTGAGGCGGCGCAGGAGACAGGCGACGGCCTGACGCCTGGAGACCGCGGGCAGATTGGAAAAGAAGGAAGGCAGCGGTCCGCCCTGCCGCCTTCCTGTCGGCGGGGGGAGTCTTAGCAGTGTCTGGGGGCCCTTTGAGAAGCAAGCGGGAGGGAGGGGGCCCATGGGAAGCTGAATAGCTCATGGCTTGCCAGAGGAGGGGGCTTCTTTCTCTCGCCTTCGCCTCGGCACTGAAAGAGGGGAAGACAAAAATCTGGCGAGCGAGCTGCCTGGGCCGAGACTGGCCACTTCAAACAGTCCTTCAAACAAAAGGAGACGATGAAAAGAAAGCCCCACCTGTCTCCAGTGTTTGCTAAAATAATAATAAATAGATTTCGTTTAATAAATAATTACAAGAGATTGTAAAGTGGAGTGCTTTGGAAAACATCTACCGCGGGAGTCCCGCAGCCAGCCGTCACCTGCTCCCAAGGCGGACAACTTTATTGTTAAGCCACCCCCCAACTAGTTTGCCTCTGATAAACTCTCCCTCGTTTTCACAATGACTGTTTACTCATAGTTAGCACAATATTACCTTTGCCGTGATAAACCCAGAAGGGGGAGACCTGGCCCCTGGCCCCTGGGCACACCTGTCCCAGAAGCTGACACAGGGATTTGGCACCGAGCACGCCTCCCCCCCGGGGGCCCTGCCTCCGTGTACATTGGCCCAATTGCCACCCATTTATAACAGGTTGACTGCAAGGCCTATCTCGGCCCTATTTGTCTTCTTTTATTGAAAGCATATGGTCTCCAGGGGCTCACCAGCCCCATATTTCATCTGCCGGGAGCTGGGGCGCTTCCGCAGGCTGGTGCTGCCCAGCGCGCTGCTCCCCCACTCAACGGCTGCCGCCAGCTGAGGGGATGGCTGAGGTGGGGTGGGGAGAGATAAGACGAGCTCCTCATTCGCGTTGGGAGAGAAGCCATTCCCTCAGAGACTCCTCCTCCCCTGGCGCAGAGACCTCGTGCGCTCTTGAATGCGTGACTGGTTCTTTTTCTTGGGTAGGTGAGAGGGCGCCATATGCCACCCCCCGGGGCTTAGGAGGGAGTTCCAGCCCAGGCAGCCCTCGAACAAAGGGAAGAGAGGGTCCGGGACCTCAGGAGCGCCCGAGGTCTTTATTTCCAGATCCCCCTCCCTGCCCAGGGCCGCCTCCCCCCGGATGTCCGCAGCTCGCGCGCAGCGCCTGGAAACAAAGTGTCCACATTATCCCAGCCGCTGACGGAGACAGTGAATGCGTGAAAAGGTGCATTGCGCACCAAGACACCTGTTGGAGCGGCGCCTCTTCTCAGCGCCTCTCTCTGTTCAGCTCTCGGTCAGCAGGGAAGGGGGGTGGGTAGGAGGAGGGAGAGATACTGTGATTTGTGGCGACATATGTTGAGCAGATTGGTGTGTACTCTTCACAGGGACACACGCACCCTCGCTCCCATACACACCCCGCGAGAAGGACCAGCTGCTTCCCTCACCTTCTCCCGACATAATACCTGGGCCAGGCGCTTTGGCGTCGCCTTTTGAGACTCCAGCTCTCTCCCACCCCCTCTGCCTTCCACCCCCACCTGCTGCCCAATCTTGGCAGCTTCGCTGTAGGACGTTATTGTCAAATTTAACAGATGCACGCTTGTTCCCAGCGCCTGGTCTCAAGCACACACACACACGCAGGCACCCACAGAAAACGCGACCGATGACACAGATGCGGAGCGCAGCACGTCCATATGCCCGCCTCTGCGCCCGCCCTGGCTGGGGAAACAAACAGGACTGTGCGATTTTCTCTCCCCAGCCCGGAAGAAGCGGAAACAGCCGCGGGTGGGGAGGCCACCTCCAGGCTTCTCTCATTTCGCGCTGGCCCTTTGACGCGAGGGCGCACTGCGGGGAGCCAGAGAGCGCAGGGCTTGTGGGCGCAGAGCGCGGGCCCTGAGGCTGAGGAAAAGGGGTCCCTGGTAGGAGCCGAGAGGGCCAGAAGCTCCTGGGTTCGGGTAGGGCACTGCCTGACCTATTGCCCTCGCTCGACCTCAGGGCTCTCAATTCCTAAGGGGTGAAGACGCCTCGGTCTTCACAGGATTCCCAGGAGTGGACATCCGCCTGAGGCGCACGGGGTGGGGGGCAGGCCCGTACCCCTGGAGGAGTCGTTTCACACGCGTCTGCCTACTTACCTCCTTGGCGCGTGAAGTTCACGGAGCTGGTACTAACAGAAGGTGATGAGAAGAGCACTGGATGGGGGTCAGGGGTCCTGGCTTTGCCACCATCCTCCTGCCGCCCTGAGAAAATTATTTCACCTGGGCCTGCTTTCCATCTCTTAAAGGAAAAAGCTGTGAAGGAAATAGGTTGCCATTTTCTTTTTGAATTTTGCAAAATATGGAAATCTTGGTTATCAATGGGTCTCTGGCTGTGAGAGGAGGAAACCGGAGAGAGTGCACCCCCCCCCCAATCCTCCCCTAATCTCAACATTCCGTTTCCCTGATCTGAGTTTGTGGCCACTGGAACTTTCACCAACAGTTAAGGTGCTGGTGGCGGTGGTGGTAGTTGGAAAAGGCAGGCACTGAGGGTTTTAGGAAACTATCCTCTGTCCCCTCCATCTTCCAACCCTTGGGGCACAGGCAACCTTTGCGCCAGGGTGACCCTCGGTAACAGCACGCCTACTGATGCCAGGCTTTCAGACCTTCTTTCTTCCAGGACCCAGGTGGAGCTGGGAAGTTGGGTGGTGGGTGTGTGGATCTTTTTCTTTTCAAACAGGCAGACCATCCTCTCACACTACCTCCAGGGGAGACAGGAAGGGATTTTCCTATTTCCCAGTTTACTCCTGAGCCTTCTGAGCCTTCTGAGGTTTAGGGTCACAGTGTTGGGGATTGGAATTCCTCTTCCTTCCTGTCCATTCCAGCTAGCTGGTAGAGAATCTTTTCCGGCCCCCTACCCACTGCCCACACTCCAGGATATCTATCCTGCCACCCTCTGGATCCCTGTAGAAGTGGGCAGGTCTGCCAGGGTCTTGGGGTACAGGAGCTAAAGGGTTGGGGAGCAATAAATAATGGAGGCTTTCCCCTTCTCTCTTGTTTTTCTCTGTGTATGGCTTCCCTAAGCTTCTCCTAGCTCCTTGTCAGGGCTCTGGAGGCAGGGCGAGATTTACAGGGCACTGCGAGTGAGGACCTTAAGTCTGATGCCAAGGCACCCCACTTGCCTTACTCCAAACCTGGCTCTGCTGTGAGGGTAATGAGCTCCGTATGGCCCCCTTGCTTAGACCTAAAAGCAGGTGGTCCCAATTTTTTTTGATTAAGTGGCATTGTCAGAAAACTAGTTCAGGCACACCCTTCAAAAACATAATGATATGTTATTAGATATAATGATATGTTATAATAGCTGTTCCTTACTCTTCACATATTAGATGCAATATAAAACATACACAAAATAGGATTTATTATAAGGATGTCTTTCCGTACCAGGCAGCAGAAGTAGTGGAGAAGAAAATGTGATTTTAAGCCATGCACCCTGGGTTCCAATGTAGACTTTCACACCTAGTAGCTGTGTAAGCTTGGCCTATTGACTCAACCTCTCTGAAATATCTCCATTATTTCCCCTATAAAATGGGGTTTAGAGGCACCTGGGTGGCTCGGTTGGTTGAGCATCTGACTCTTGGTTTTGGCTCAGTTCACAATCTCAGGGTCATGAGATGGAGCCCCACGTTGGGCTCCAAACTCAGCATGGAGTCAGCTTGGGATTCTCTCTTCCCCTTTCCCTCTGCCCATTCCCCTGCTCTGTTCTCTCCCCCTCCTCTCTCTAAGATAAGTAAATCTTTAATAAAATAAAAAGGGGGATAATAATAGAGTACCTCTTGGGGCTTAAATCATTTAATTCCTATGAAGCAATCACCATGAACATGTAGTGAGTGTTCAACCGTTTATGAATACAATAGTTGATGATATAGACATTATCAAACACACCTCCAAAGAAATTTGCATCCAGGAAATAAAAATAAATATAACTAAAAAGTTCTAATACATGACTTTTCTTGTGCTCTCCTCTCCCGGGAAACCCAGATACAGCAGTATCATCAACAGTTAGGACGCAGGTCTGTGCTTGCTGAGCACGTTCTCACCCATTAATATTCCTCATCAACCCAGTGAGGCAGCATGGTCAGAGATCAGCAGCCCATTTTACGTATGAACAAACTGAGGCTTTAGAGAGCTGATGTGACTCACCCAAGGCACCCAGTTTGTACGGTGGAAAGGTCTTCTGACCCCAAGTCTATACCTCATCCACCCTAGCTCTCTGTTATGTTGTGGGTCCCACACCCAGTGAGTTGGTTGCAGCCCCCATCCAGTTAGACTCGTGCAGAACAACTACCAAAAGGGGGGTGCGGGCTAATCAATGAAGCCAGCTGGTGGTGTGTGCATATGGCTCATTTACTCTTGTCCACCAGAAACCGTGGAGGGCTTGGAGGCAACCTGGCATGCAACCTTATTTGATGGGTGGGGTACCCTTTGTAGATGCAAGTGTGGAGGGGACTACTTTTAAGCAGAGCTTCGGGTCTGCACAGGAAGCTACAAATCAAATTCCTGTCAATGCAATTGCCCAGATACCAAGATGGCCTGGGTCAATTGGGCACACCTTACCTTTGTCTCATAAATGTTTATGAAGGGTCATTATGAGAAGGTGGCGGCCAGCTGTTCCCCACAGTCACAGAGATTAGACTGTGGGAAGTGGTTCCAATTGGAAAAGCAGGGATTTAGGCCATTTAGGGCTTAGGATGACTATTCAGTTGTATAGAATGTACTTGGGGAGTCACTTGCCCCAGAAGCCCTTTAAGACCGTGGGTATAATTCATTGCTACAATTCTTAATTGTAATCTTGAATCTAAATGCAATCTTGAAAGGAACACCAGTCCCCTCCTAAAGATTCATAGCACAATAGCACAAACCCATGATGTGCTTGGTGTTGTGGGAGATACCGAGAACCAGAGGAAGACCTTCACTGGCCTCTAGTCCCCAACACTAAGTTGATGAGTGATTGGGAACTGAAGTCCAGAAAGGAAACATGGCTTGTCTAAGGCCATGCTGCAAGGGAGGCCAAATCAGAACCAGAGGCTCCTTCCGTTAGTCCATGACCAAGCCCCAGAGCCCTTGCTCTGAGTTGCTGTCATTTGGTTCCCATCGTTGTCTGCGTGGATGTGGAGGTCCTTTGTCCTGTGTCTCCTTCAAAAGAGAATGCTGTCCTTGAGATCAGGAGCTGTGTCATGTTGAGCATTTAGCAGGGATGTTGAAAATGGTGGGTCTTTTTTTTTTTTTTTTTTTAAAGATTTTATTTATTTTGACAGAGAGAAACACAGCCAGAGGGGGAACACAAGCAGGGGGAGTGAGAGAGGGAGAAGCAGGCTTCCCGCCGAGCAGGGAGCCTGATGTGGGACTCGATCCCGGGTCTCCAGGATCATGACCTGAGCTGAAGGCAGTCGCTCAACCAACTGAGCCACCCAGGCACCCTGAAAATGGTGGGTCTTTGATAGAGATTGGCTTCATGGGCTCAGGAGGGGGAAGATTACATGAGGTCTGGGCATCTGGGCAGCCAGCAGGGGGATGGAAGGATGTGCAATGAATGGAAGGGGCTGATCAACCCAGAGGGCTGCTTTAAACTCTGATGTTGGAGATTAGACCGTGGGGCTAATGGAAGCTGAGAAGGGGAGGCACATCCTTGCCTTTCAGGGCAAAACTTGGAAGTTGTATATATCTGCATGTCAGCTACTGCTTAATCATGTGGCTTCATTTAGCTGCAAGGGGAGCTTGAAGCCTGAATGACCGTATGCCCAATGATCAATGGGAAATCTATTACCAATGGTCCTTATTGTGCTTAGTTATTGGGAAATATGAACTTTTCCTTGGACTTCACTGGAGATCTTCAGTATAATGTCCACCCCACACCCGTCACTCTGGTTTAGGGGACTCACATGGATTGTGAATCCCAGAAGGTGGTAGGCAATGTTGTGTGTGTGCATACATCTTTCTGAGGAGAAGATTCAGTTTCATATGGTCATCTAAGGGGTTCATGTGCCTTTCTAGAACTCGTGGGCTAAAGTTTGCTGAGCAGTTTTGAGCAAGTCATGCAATCTTTCTGGTTTTTCTGAAAATTTTCTTCTAAGGAGAGGTGCCAAGGCTTTGAGCGAATGACAGATTTTGAGTAAAAGTTGTGACAAAACAAAATGAAGGCCTTTCAGCCATATAGCATGTATTTCCTGAGGTCTAAAGTGTGCCAAGCACTGGCATCAGCCCTGGGATTAGATCCAGTCCTTGTCTCCAGAGTCCAGAGTCTCCTGGTGAGATGGGCACAATGACATTTCCAGGAATTATGGAACCCTTTTGAGCCTGCTGGTCCAGAGTACAACCTCCTAGTAGCTGAGGAGTTTCATGTTTAGCAAATCCCTCAGGCGTTTTTGACACAAAACCAGAGTTGGGACCAGATGAGAGATGACTAGCTTATAAGCTTTTGATGAGGTACCTGCAGGCCAAAATGTAGGGAACCAACATTTTTGTGTTGTGAGCCATCCGGTTATAGCCAGAGTTTGGGTGTAGATGAGCTGGTTTAGGAAAAGAGCATGGCATGAAGCACAGTAGGGTTGAAGAATGGCTCTACTGTGTGTTGCGGAGAGCTGATTCCCATGGGCTTGTTTCTGGGGCTCTTTGGAGAACTGGTTTCTGCCTGAGATCAGCCAATAGGAGACACTGGTGGGAGGAAGAGGAATCAGGCCATATCTCATCTTTCCTCTCCATCCAAGGTGGTATCGCCAGCAGCACATTCATCAGTTAAGTTTTTAAACTTCCCTTCCATGGCTCTGCTTTCACCACCGTGTGTAATGTCACTGATGGCCTTTGTCAGGTAGAAATTCTCTTCAGTGTCTGGTTCACTTAGAGTCTAAATCATGAGTGAATGTCACCGTTGGTCAATGCTCGTTGTGCACCAATCCAAACGATTGTGTAGTTTTCCTCTTTTACTCTTTAATGTGGGGAATTACACTGATTCTTAAAAATTTAAAAGCAACTTTGCATTGCTGGGATAAACTCCACTTAGTCATTGTGTATTATTATCCTTTTTTATACATTGCTGTGATTGATTTGCTAATGTTTTATTAAGGATTTTTATATCTGTGTTCAGGAAGTATGTTGGTCCATAATTGTCTTGTGCAGTCTTTGTGATTGTTAGATGTAACATTCTGTAAATGTCAGTTTAGTCACATTGGGTAATACTGCTGGTCTGATTTCCTATATTCTCTTTCTTTCTTTCTTTCTTTCTTTCTTTTTGTTTACTTTGTCAATCAAATGAGAGAGGGTGTTAAAATCTCCAGCTATGATAGTGGATTTGTTTATTTTTTCATAGATTTGGCTTTATTAAGTATTGAAATGGTGTTAAATTCATAAATTTCAAGAATTGTTATACTTTGTTAATTAATTGTCCTTTTTTAATCTTATGAAATGGACTTCTGTATCTTTTGTAATAAGCTCTGTCTTGAAAGCTACATTTTCTGACATTAATATAGCCATGCCAGATGTTCTATATTCAGTGTTTGCATGGTATATATCTCCATCTATTTAATTTTCACATATTTGTGTTTATATTTAATGATCTCTCTTATGGACAGTATATATAATTGGGTTTCTGACATCCCTTTTGATATCTCTGTCTTTTAATTGGAGTGTGTAATATGTTTACCTCTAGTGTAGTCAGTGATGTGGTGGAGTGTAAGTTTAACATCTTACTACCTGTTTTTCATTTGTTCCTTCAAGTTTTTGTTATTCCATTTCTCTTTTTCTGCCTTTTTGGGGTTAAATATTTTTAGTACTCCATCAAGTTTCCTCTATTTGCTTCTTAATTCTATACTTTTATTTTTATTTTTATTCTTTCTTTCCAACAATATGAAGCCATTTACCTGTCCCCTCATCTTTTGTGCTGTTTGTGATGGATTTTGCTTCTGCATGTGTTATACCTACCTTGCATTATTATCATTTTTGTTTTTCTTACATTATTATTATTATGACTGCTTTAAATAGTCTATTCTCTTTTAAGGAAATCACAAGAATAAAAAATAACATAGCTTTTTATATTTACCTATTTATTTATAACTTTAGGTGCTCTTTATTTCTTCCTATAGATCTGAGTTATTGATAGGTGTCATTTTCCTTCAGTTCGAAGGGCCTCCATTAGCATTTCGTATAGCCCAGATTTGCTGGAGACAAATTATCTCAGGTTTCATTTATCTAATATCTTTATTTCAAAGTCAACTTGAAGAATATTTTTGGTGGATCGAGAAATGCCTTCACATTGGGGTTTAGGGAATTAACCCAATTTGGGTGGTGCATAAACATTCACTTCAGAGCAGCATCCTTGATAGTGCTTTGTACATTTGGTGAACTGGCCATGTCTGTGTACCCAATAGGTGATATTTCCAGATTGATTGATTGGATAACCAGCATTTTAAAATCTCTTTTCTCTTGTAGAATTTTTTTTTTTAAGATTTTATTTATTTGACAGAGAGAAACACAGCCAGAGAGGGAACACAAGCAGGGGGAGTGAGAGAGGGAGAGGCAGGCTTCCCGCCGAGCAGGGAGCCGGATGTGGGACTCTATCCCGGGTCTCCAGGATCATGACCTGAGCCGAAGGCAGTCGCTTAACCAACTGAGCCACCCAGGTGCCCCTCTTGTAGAATTTTTCTAAATCTGAAGGCTAAATGGATGTCTTAAAAGCCTAATCCAATCTTGTTTTGTTTGGCCAGAAAAATTCTTGGGGAAAAAAGTGAATTTTTAATATTTAAAAAATAAGCGATCTCTCTTTAAAATCTAAATTTTGAGCTTATTTTGAAAAATTAATGGCCAGAATTGGCTGGAGCCCTTTACAGACTCGCTCTGCATGGCTGTTACAGATCCACTTTCACTCGTTTATCTTTCCTTGGCTGCTGCTGATGTGGTACAGTATCCCCAAACAGAGGGAATTTTGGACACTCTTGGTGAAAGTTATCATCTGTGATTATGTTAAAATGACATTTAAAAAAAAAGATTTTATTTATTTGACAGAGAGAAACACAGCCAGAGAGGGAACACAAGCAGGGGGAGTGAGAGAGGGAGAAGCAGATTTCCTGATGAGTAGGGAGCCTGATGTGGGACTCGATCCCGGGTCTCCGGGATCATGACCTGAGCCAAAGGCAGTCTTTTAACCAACTGAGCCACCCGGGCGCCCCTAAAATGACATTTTATTCACCTTCAAAGATATTAAATAGTAAGAAAAGAAAAGAAGAGAAATTAAAAACCACACCATGAACAAGGAAAATAGTCAACTTCAATAAGAAAAGACAATCAACTGATGATAACACCAAGCTGAATCAGCTGTTGGAATTATCTGAAGATTTCTAAAGCAATCATAATAAAAATGATTCAATAAGCAAATGTAAATTATCTTGAAACAAGTTGAATAAACCTCAGGAAAGGAGTAGAACAATTAGAAATTATAGAACTGAAAAAAAAAAGACAATAATAGAAAATAAAAACTCAGTGGATAAGTTTAATAGTATGATGAAGAGGACGGAATCAGTGAACTTGGGAACAGCTCAACAGAATTTATCCAAACTAAACAACAGAGACAAAACGGAATTTAACAAAAGAGAGAGCATCTGGGTGGCTCAGCTGGTTAAACATCTGATTCAGTTTCAGCTCAGGTCATGATCTAAGGGTCCCGAAATTGAGCCCCATGCTGGGCTCTGCACTCAATGTGAAGTCTGTTTGAAATTCTCTCTCTCCCTCTCCTTCTGCCCCTCCGCCCGCGCATGCTCTTTCTTTAATATAAATAAATAAATTTAAAAAGAGAGAGAGAGATGAAGAAAGAAAGTGTTCTTTCTTAGCAGTCTCAGAAACCCATGGGACAGAAACAAGAGATCCAACAATCTTTTTTTTTTTCAAGAGATGCAACATTCTTATCATTAAGATCATAGATAATAAGAGAAGGAGAGTGGGGCTTAAAGAGTATTCAAAGAAATAATGGCTGAAAATCCCCCGAATGTGGCAAAGGACATAAACCTACAGGTTAAAGAAGCTGGGCTAACTCCAAATAGGATAAACCCAAAGAAATATATGCCAAGGCACATCATAGCTAAACTTCTGAAAACTAAAGACAAAGACAAAGTCTTGAAAACAGCCAGGGAGAAATAACACATTAACTTATCTGAGAACAGAATTTTAATGAAGGCAGGTTTCTTATTTGAAACATGGAGGCCAGAAAAAAGTGACACACATTTTTCAAGTGCTGAAGGAAAAACTCAAATATAATTCCTTTGTCCAGTGGAACTATCCTCCAGGAATAAAAGACAAAGGAAAACTAAAACAATTAATCACTGGCAGACCTGTTCTTAAAGAATGGATAAAAGAAATTCTTCAAACAGAAAAGAAATGATAAAAGAAGTTCTTTGGAGCATCAGGAAATACAATACAATAGATTACCTTCTGAGTTTTAGAAATCATATGTAAGGATTGAAACAAAAATTATAAGCACATCTGATATTCAAGGCAATGATAGTTAAAAGTGGGGAAGATGGGACGCCTGGGTGGCTCAGTTGTTAAGTGTCTGCCTTTGGCTCAGGTCATGATCCCAGGGTCCTGGGATTGAGCCCTGCATCAGACCTCCTGCTCAGCAGCGAGCCTTCTTCTCTCTCTCTCCCTCTGCTCCTTCCTCTGCTCCTCTCCCTGCTCGTGCTCCTTCTCTCGCTATCTCTCTCTCTGTCAAATAAATAAATAAAATATTCAGAAAAATGACTAGAAATGGGGAAGGTAAAGACAACGTAAGATTTCTACCCTTCACTTGAAGTGGGAAATTGTGAAAGTGGTAGACTGAGGTGAGTCACATGTATATGTTATAGGTCCAGGGCAACCACTAAGAAAAGTATACAAAGTCATATACTTAAAAATACGATAAATAAATAAAGTTGTGATCCTAAAAAATGTACAAGTAACCCATAAGAAGGCAAGGAAAAAGAACCACAGCTTCCTTTGAAAAGTCATGGCTTCCTGTCTAATTCGCCAAAGGCAACTGTTTGGTATTACATCTTATATTTTTATTACCTAAAACAGAGATTGAGGTTCGAAAATAAATAGTTTTTTAAAATAAAAAATCAAGCAGAAATATTTTTTAATGGTAGAGTAAGACTTAAGATATCAATAACTACCTTAAGTATAAATGGTGAATATACTATTACCATTTACATTTAATGCTTTAAGTGTAAATCATCTCGATA
Source organism: Spilogale gracilis (assembly GCA_004023965.1). Classification (NCBI taxonomy): domain Eukaryota; kingdom Metazoa; phylum Chordata; class Mammalia; order Carnivora; family Mephitidae; genus Spilogale; species Spilogale gracilis. Next base: position 54,433 of record PITA01008488.1, on the reverse strand, counting down.
TACTACAGGATGGATGTTGAAAGAGTGGACAAGAAAGACAAGACCCAACTATGTGTAGTTTACAAAGACCTCACTATTCAACAAGATAGGTAGGTCAAAAGTAAAGTGATGGAAAGAGATATGCTATGCAAACATTAATTTTTAAAAAGGAGAAGTGGCAATATTAATATCAGATAAAGAAGACTTTAGAATGAAAATTACTCAAGACAAAAATGAGCATTACTTAATGATAAAAGCATTGACCTATCAAGAACACATAATGATGGACTCACCAAATAACAGAGCCTCAAAAAACATGAAATAAGAACTGATCAAACTTAAAGGAGAAATGGACAAATCCATGTTTGGAGTTGGGGATTTCCAAACTCCACTCTGAGCAACAGATAAAACTTACTACACAGAAACTTAGCAAGGATCTAAACAACATAGACCCATAAGAAAATCTTCAAACACTTGGGAGTTAACCACACACTTCTAAATAATCCTTGGGCTAAAGAGGAAGTAGTAAAGGAAATAAAAATACATAGAACTGGATGAAAATGAAAATATTACATACCAAATTATGTGGGATGCAGCTAAAGCAACACTAAGAGGCAAATTTGTGACATTAAATTCTTATATTGGAAAAGAGTAAAAGTTCTCAAATCAACAATCTACTTTCCTACCTCATTAAACTATAAAATAAAAATGAACCCAAAGCAAGAAGAAAAGAGGAAATAATAAAGATCAGAGCAGAAACCAATAAAATTGAAAAAGGAACACAATTAAGAAAATCAATAAAACAAAAATCAGCTTCTTTGGGAAAAAATAAATAAAATTGATAAATCTCTAACAGTACTGATAAAGGTAAGAGGAGAGAATACTATAATAACCAATGTGAGGAATAAAAAAAATGTGTCTATATATGATACAACCATTGAAAGTTAATAAAGCAATATCACAATGTTATGCTCATGTGTTCTACTATTTAGAAGAAATAAATCAATCCTTAAAAACAAAAAACTACCAGAACTCAGCCAAGAGAAATTCATAATCTGAATGTCCTACATTAATTTAAATAGTTGAATTCATAAATAGAAACATTCTGAAAATGAAATCTCCATGTCCAATGGTTTTACTGGAAAATTCTATCGAACATTTTGAGAAATAACACCAATTTAACACAATTTTTTCTTGAGAATATAAAAAGGAACATTTCCCAACTCAATTTAGAGATCAGCATTACTCTGATAACAAAACCAGAAAAGATTATAAAACTAAAACACAACTACAGACCAGTATCTCTCATGACTTAAGAGTCAAAATCCCAAAATAATTTGGCAAATTGATTCCAACAATCTATAAGAAAATTGTACACCATTACCAGGTATACAAGAGTGGTTTAGCATTTGAAAATCAGTCAATAGGGGCGCCTGGGTGGCTCAGTTGGTTAAGTGACTGCCTTCGGCTCGGGTCATGATCCCGGAGACCTGGGATCGAGTCCCACATCAGGTTCTCTGCTCGGTGGGAAGCTTGCTTCTCCCTCTCTCACTCCCCCTGCTTGTGTTCCCTCTCTGGCTGTGTTTCTCTCTGTCAAATAAATAAATAAAATCTTAAAAAAAAATCAGTCAATATAATCCTCCATACCAAGAGGCTGAAGAATAAAAATCATATGATAATATTGATCAAGGCAGGAAAAAGCATTGCACAAAATCCAACATCCAAGCATAATAAGAACTCCCAGCAAACTAAGATGGACAAGAACTTGATTAAGTTGAAAGAGAGCATCTATGAAAAACCTACAGCTGATGGTGGAAAATTAAATGATGAAAGACATAATGGTGATCAACGAAATGCCTTCTTTTTACTCTTGGAAACCAGGCAAGGAAATCTGTTTTTACCACTCTATATAGTATTGGAAGTTCTAGCCACTGCAATAAGGCAAGTGGGGAAAAGGCATGCAGATGGGAGAGGAAAAATAAAACTGTCCTTATTTGCAGATGACATGACTGTTTGCATAGAAAAAGCCTAAGAAATATGAAAAAACTTCCTAAAACTAATATGGGAGTTCAATAAGTTGCAGGATATACGATAAACATACAAAGTCAATTGTATTTCTATATATTAGCAAGAACGTGTGGGCACTGAAATAAAAATATACCATTTACAATGACACACACCACACAAATAAAATACTTAGCTATAAATCCAACAGAATATGTTTAGGACTTGTATGTTGCAAACTACACAATGCCAATGAAAGAAACCAAAGAAGATCTAAACGTAGAGACATATGCCATATTTATGGATCAGAAAATTCAATATGGTAATGTTGTCAGTTCTTCCAAAATTGATTTACAGGCTTAACACAATTCCCATCAAAACTCCAGCAAGTACCTGGCTGGGTTGAGGCAGAGCATGCAACTTTTAATCTTGAGGTTGTAAGTTTGAGCCCCACATTGGGTATGAGGATTACCTAAAAAATAAAATCTTTAAAAAAAGAGGAAGATTTTTTGCAGATACAGACAAGATTATTCTAAAATTATATGAAAAGGCAAAGGAACTAGAATAGCTAAAAACAATTTTGAAAAGGGAGACTCATATTAAGCCTACTTGATGTCCAGATGTGTTACATAGCTACAGTAACTAAGACTGTGCAGTATCTGCATGGATAGATGCACAGATCAGACGCACATGGACCAGAATAGAGAACCCAGTAAACCCACACGATATGCTTAGCTGATTTTTAAAAAATATTTTATTTATTTATTTGACAGAGAGAGAGAGAGAGAGATCACAAGTAGGCAGAGAGGCAGGCAGAGAGAGAGGAGGAAGCAGTCTCCCTGCTGAGCAGAGAGCCCGATGCGGGCTTCGATCCCAGGACCCTGAGATCATGACCTGAGCTGAAGGCAGAGGCTTTAACCCACTGAGCCACCCAGGTGCCTGCTTAGCTGATTTTTGATAAAGGTGTAAAAACAATTCAATGGTGCTGGTACAAGTAGACTTCCAGAGGCAAACAAAACAAAGCAAGCAAACAAAACTCTTCATCTAAATCTCATGTCTTAGACAGAAATTAATTCAAGATGAATTATGGACTTCAATGTAAATATAGAATTATAAAACTTACAGAAAAAAATTCCTTAGGCTCTAGGTTTAGGATATAGACAGAAGCTTTTAGATCTGACACTAAAAGCAAGACTCATAAGAGGAAAAAAAAGGACAAATGGGACTTCATCAAAATTTAAAACTTTCGCTCTTTGAAAGATTCTGTTAAAAAGATGAAAAACAAGCAACAGAGTGAAGAAATATTTGCAAAGCACATAGCCAGCAAAAGACTAGAATCTAGAATATATACAGTACTCCAAACTGGACAGTAAAAAAAAAAAAGCAAACAATCCCATTAGAAAGTGGACAGAAGTGGGGGGCCTGAGTGGCTCAGTTGGTGAAGCACCTGACTTCGGCTCAGGTCATGATCCCAAGGTCCTGGGATTGAGCCCCACATTAGCAGGGAGTGTGTCTCTCCCTCTTCCTTTGCTCCCCCCACCAACATGTGCTCTCTCTTTCAAATGAATAATTAAAATCTTATACAATAAAATGGGCTAAAGACATGAACAGATATTTCACTGAAGAAGATATATAGATGCACGTAAGATATGAAAAGGTGTTCAACATTATTGAGCATCGGGAAATGCAAATTTAAACCACAATGAAATATACCTACACCCCTGTCAGAAAGGTTAAATAAAACTAGCAACAATGCTAAATTTCTGTGAGCGTGTAGAGAAACTCATCTCTCAATCATAGCTGGTGGGAGTGTAAAATGGGGCAGCCACTTTGGAAAACAGTTTGGCAGGTTCCTATAAAACAAATGTGCAACTATAGTGCAATCCAGCAACTGCTCTCCTGGCATTTCTCCAGAGAAATGGAGACTTATGTTTACTCAAAAATCTGTCCATGAAACCTTACAGTACCGTACGGGAGAACGCCTCTGTTTTCTCTCTCCCTACAGAATACTCGCTTCCACGTTTGATGCTTCTGGTCACCCAATGTGTGAGCAGGTTTTCCCACACCAAGCAATTCAGGGAGGCCAGCTCAGGGTCCCAGAATTCAGCTCAGTTCTGACACCACCTACCTAGTGTTAGTTTCAGATGCCACAGGTGAAGGACTCAGTCCCACAAGATTGTCCCTTCATGCTTCTGATGCCAATCACAAGTTCAGGTTGCTCCCAGTACCTGGTTCCGTTAATTTACAACAGTGGCCCCCAGAACTCAGGAAATGAATTTCCTTGCCAGATTACTGGTTTATCATAAAAGGACACAACCCAGGGCCCAGATAAAAGAGGTACATGGGGCACAGTAGGTGGGAAGGGGCATGGAAGGGGCATGGACTTTCCATGCCCCCTCTGGGTACTGCCAGCCCCGTCCATGTGTTCACCAACCCAGAAGCTGTCCGAACACTGTCCTTTGGATTTTTTTTTAACATTTTATATTTATTTTGAGGAAGAGCACATGTGCAAGAGAGAGCACAAGCAGAGAGGCAGAGGGAGAAGCAGACTCCACACCAAGCAGGGAGCCTGATGTGGGACTCGATCCCAGGACCCTGGGATCATGACCTGAGCGAAAGGCAGACGGTTAACCAACTGAGACACCCAGGCTCCTTGTCTTTTGGATTTTCTAGGGAACTTCATTACATGAGCACTGCTGATCAAATCATTGGCCGTTGGTGATTGGTTTAACCTCCAGCCCCCTCTCCCCTCCCTGGAGGTGGAGAGGTTGGGGCTAATGTTCCAATCCCCTGGAGTAGAAAAAGCCAATTCCAAAAGACTATGTACTATACAATCCCATTTATATAGGATTTTTGACTTGACAAAATTGTGGCATGGAAAACAGATGAGTGGTTGCTAGGGATGAAGGAGGAGGTATGATTCTAAAAGACAACCTAAGAAATCCTTGGAGCGACATAAGGGTTTTGTGTCTCGACTGTGTCCATGTCAGTGTCCTGATGTGATATTTGTTTGTACCAGATTTCTGCAAAATGTTGCCATTAGAGGAAACTGGATAAAGTATGAAAGAGATACCTTTGCATTATTTCTTACTAAAGAATATTGATCTGGGCACCTGGGTGGCTCAGTGGGTTAAAGCCTCTGCCTTCAGCTCAGGTCATGATCTCAGGATCCTGGGATCAAGGCTCGTGTTGGGCTCTCTGCTCAGCAGGGAGCCTGCTTCCTCCTCTCTCTCTGCCTGCCTCTCTGCCTACTAGTGATCTCTCTCTGTGTCAAATAAATAAATAAATAAAATCTTTAAAAAAATTTAAAAAAGAATATTGATCTACAGTTATTTTAAAATATAAGGCTTAATAAAAAAAACCCCACAACATCTGCTTGAATTTACTGGGGATCTAGCAGGATAGTTATGGTAGATTGCAAAATCATTACAAAGTCCTACCATGCACATCTTTTTACTTGGTGACAAGAGTAAATCCTTTATTTCAAATGTCTCCCAGTGGGTTCTGCCATTGCGTTCTGACAGATATACTTAGCAACCACCAAAAAAAATCAATGATTTGTTTGTTCGTTTTTTTTTTTTTAAATAATGGGGCGCCTGGGTGGCTCAGTGGGTTAAAGCCTCTGCCTTCGGCTCAGGTCATGATCTCGGGGTCCTGGGATCGAGGTCCGCATTGGGCTCTCTGCTCGGCAGGGAGCCTGCTTCCTCCTCTCCCTGCCTGCCTCTCTGCCTACGTGTGATCTCTCTGTCAAATAAATAAATAAAATCTTTAAAAAAATAACCATTGAATTTATGGATGGAACTTCTGATCTCAGTTTCAACAGGTAAAAGGCTTGGAAGTCATCATTCCATATTTAAAATGAGAAAGAAAGGCAAACAAACTGAAAATCAACCACTTTTCTTCAACCCATGGAAGCACTGAGGTCCCAGGGAAAACCACCCTCCAACCCCCCAGAATCTGGGGAGTTAGGTGAATGGGAAGAATCACAGTCAGAATCAGCTTCCAGAATCTTCTGGAATAGAAGCTGTTAGAACCACAAACCGGTAGTTACGTTTAAGTGGTCATCTTGACCAGTTGCCGAAGGCTAAGTATGGATTAGTTTGAGAATGAGACATTCCAGGTGGCTGGGGAGGGGGGCCCAGGACGAGGGGACTCCACATACTCTCATGGGTTTTACCTTCAGAAATCCTAGTGAGTGCTCAAGGTAAAGATCTAATAAAAATTTACTTGGGAGTCCAGAGGTTTCTCCAGGCCAAAAGTCCAGATTCTTCTCTCCCTGTTACATATGTCTGTGCTTTAAAATCACTTGACAGAATTCTCTGTGGTTAAGGCACAACTTTGATATATAGTTAAGTGCATATACCTCATTTTGTATTTTATTTTTATCTACTACTTTTAAATGTACTGATTTGATTTTGTTTTATAATGATGTCAGACATCTGATGGCTCCAGATCCCACACCATCAAATAAGGTACTTTCAGGGGGCGCCTGGGTGGCTCAGTTGGTTGGGCGACTGCCTTTGGCTTGGGTCATGATCCTGGAGACCCGGGATCGAGTCCCACATCGGGCTCCCTGCTCGGCAGGAAGCTTGCTTCTCCCTCTCTCACTCCCCCTGCTTGTGTTCCCTCTCTGGCTGTGTTTCTCTCTGTCAAATAAATAAAATCTTTTTTTAAAAAAAAGGTACTTTCAGCAAAGTCTGATTTCCAATCCTGTCTCCTTCCCCTTATCGGAAACCATTTTTATTAGTTTTTGGTTTATCCTTTCATTGTTTAAAACATCAGCAAATTTATTTATTTACTTGTTCATATGTATATTCTCCCTTTCTTAGACAAGAGATAGCATCTGATGCCTTGTTCTGTACTTTGCTTTTTCTCACTTGGCAATCATGCCATAGTTGTTACCTGGACCTTGACTTCGAATGAGCATCGGTGCTAAGATGCAAAGAGAAGGCAGCTATATCATTTCTCCCCACTGTCCCTTCCAACTGGCTGTCTCATCTTACTCCTCATTTCTCCTGGGTGAAACCTCTGGCCATTCTCAGGGCTTGCCCCAATCACTGATGGGCACCAAACAGCATTCATTACAAGTGGAATATAAAGACTCAACTCTATTTAGGGCTTCTGCCTTCTTGTGGCTCACACCCTGGAGTCTTGGGAGCCCTGCAGTGGTGCGATGCACTTCTCTCCTTTTCCTCCTCCTGCCCACCTGCCTCACTGCTGGTTTGTACCCCAGGGAGGGAAGAATCAGAGTTGTTGCTCAATTGCTGTAGCTCCCCCTCAGTGCTGAGGCTCTCTGGGCGTGGCTCTTTCCAAATGCTGCCAGTCTTGCTCTGAGAGTAGCTTCCTGGGTTCTTTGGAGACCATCCCTATCCTTCAGGATGTCTCACTTATACTTGCCTTGGCACAGATAATCGTCTCCGTTTACCAGTTCTGTGTAAGCCCTTCTGTGCCCCTCAGTTCCTTGGGACTCACCTGGTCCCTCCACACTCTTCAGGTGACCCAGCCTGGCTTCCTTCTTCAGGCTCTACATCTGACCCTGTCCACGCTCTACTTTTCTCCCCTTGGCCATTGCCCTTGGGATGGAGGCCCACTAGTAGACTGAGATTTACTCCTAAGGTCATAGAGATGCCCAGAGTCTCGGCTTGTCTGCATTGCTTATGTTCTAAATTCCGACCCAAACAACACTCCAGGTGACTCTGGGAGATGGTATCAGTCTGGTAAGGCTTAGGGACAGCTCCCCCCTTCCCGGCTGCCTCTCCTAGCCCCCCTCCCCAGCAGGCCATAGGGCCCAGCACCATTGAAATCTCATTCCCATACCTCAGCCAGGCCCTGAACATATGTTGCACCGTGAAAGGAACAATAGGACTTCCAGGCTTAATTAAGACCCCACAAAAAGCCCTCTGCTGGGCAGGCCTCATTCTCTGCTTTTGGTTCCTTTTTCCGCTCACCCCGCCCCCCTACTTCTTTCTGTTGCTCCCTCTGTGGATAGGATGAAAGGCGTCCCAGACCCTGGGCTCTGGCTCTCTCCCGCTCCTCTTTTCTCATAGTCTGACCTCTCTCTACTCTTCCGAGCTCTGGGGGAGGAGAGGATGCCCTGGTCCTGGTGCCAGACAGCCCCAAGCCCCAGGTCCAGCTGGGAAAGCAGACAGCCAGCTTGGCTGCCTAGTTCCCCGACGGCTGCCCTAGCCCGGACTGTGGGGCTGAGCTGGGGGCTCACCTAGCCGAGGCTTGCGGTCCAACCTGCATTATAGTGGGAGGCAGCTGCATTGACTCTAACGGGGAGCCCCGGTTCTAAGGGCTCTGTAGTTCACCCTCAGGCCCAAGTTCATGGACTCGTGTAGACTTACCAAAGCACCCAACACCACACAGGCACACAAAGAATTTTTATATTGACTAAATCTATGAATTTCTATGTACTTAACAAAGCTCCCATGCTGTCTACTACATGTCCGAGAGCTAGTCATCTTCATGTTAGGTAGTGTTATCGTCCCCACTTCACCGATAAGGCCATTGAGGCATAAAGAGGTTACATGAATTGTACCGGTCACACAGCAAGTAGGTAGCAGAGTCAGAGAATTCAAATTCAAAATAAATGGCCCCAGAGGCCATACCCTATCCAAGTATGCTTCTCTCTCTCCCTCTTTTGTTTTTATTAAATAGAATGTATTATTTGTTTCAGGAGTACAGGTCTGGGATGCATCAGTCTTACACAATTCATAGCACTCTCTGAAGCACATACCCTCCCCAGTCCATCACCCAGCCACCCCATACCTCCCACCCACCTTCCCTCCAGCAACCCTCAGTTTGTTTCCTGAGATTAGGAGTCTCTTCTGGTTTGTCTCCCTCTCTGGTTTTGTCCTGTTTCATTTTTTCCTCTCTTCCCCTATGATCCTCTGTCTTGTTTCTTCAATTCCTCATATCAGTGTGATTATATGATAATTGTCTTTCTCTGATTGACTTATTTCACTCGGCATAATACCCTCTAGTTCCATCCATGTTGTTGCACATGACAATATTTCTCTTTTTTGATGGCTGCATAGTGTTCCATTGTGTGTGTGTGTGTGTGTGTGTGTGTGTGTGTATCTCACATCTTCTTTATCCATTCTTCTGTTGATGGACATCTAGGCTCTTTCCATAGTTTGGCTATTATGGACATTGCAGCTATACACATTTGGGTGCATGTGCCCCTTCGGATCACTACATTTGTATCTTTAGGGTAAATACCCAGTAGTGGGATGGCTGGGTCATAGGGTAGCTCTATTTTCAACTTTTTAAAAAAACTCCATGCTGTTTTCCAGAGTGGCAGCACCAGCTTGCATTCCCACCAACAGCGTAGGAGAATTCCCCTTTCCCCACATCCTCGCCAACATGTGTTGTTTCTTGACTTGTTAATTTTAGCCATTCTGACTGGTATGAGGTGGTATCTCACTGTGGTTTTGATTTTTATTTCTCTGATGCCAAGTGAGGTTGAACACTTTTTCATGTGTCTATTTGCCATTTGGATGTCTTCTGCCCATTTCTTGATTGGATTATTTGTTCTTTGGGTGTTGAGTTTGATAAGTTCTTTTTAGATTTTGGATACTAGCCCTTTATCTGATATGTCATTTGCAAATATCTTCTCCCATTCTGTTGGTTGTCTTTTGGCTTGTTGACTGTTTCCTTTGCTGTGCAAAAGCTTCTTGATGGAGTCCCAAGAGTTCATTTTTGCCCTTGCTTTCCTTGCCTTTGGCAACGTTTCTAGGAAGAAGTTGCTGCAGCCGAGGTCGAAGAGGTTGCTGCTTATGTTCTCCTCAAAGATTTGGATGGACTCCTGTGTCACATTGAGGTCTTTCTATTGAGTCTATGTTTGTGTGTGGTGTAAGGAAATGGTCCAGTTTCATTCTTCTGCATGTGGCTGTCCAATCCCACCATTTGTTGAAGAGACTGTCTTTTTTCCATTGGACATTCTTTCCTGCTTTGTCAAAGTTTAGTTGACCATATAGCCACGGGTCCATTTCTGGGCTCTCTATTCTGTTCCATTGATCTATGTGTCTGTTTTTGTGCCAGTACCATTCTAATGAAAGAATACCTTATCTAGGCTGCTTCTAATAAAAGAATAGACGCATTTGACCACCACATGGATAAACGACATCCTTCTTGGGTTCTGCTTCTCCCACTTCCCTGTGCAGTTTAAAAAACTATTACAAAGTAAATATCCATGAAACCACCACCCACATCAAGACACTGAACACTGTCAGGACCTCATAGCCTCCCTGCCTACTATGTGCATGTTCCCTGCCAAACACAGTCCCTTCCTCTCCCCTTAGAGCCAACTCCTACATTTGGGCAATAATTTCTTTGTTTCTCTTGATATTTTGACCATCTGAGAATTCATCCCTAAACAATATCATTCAATTTTGCTCTTTTCTGATCTTTATAGAAATGGGACTATGCAGTAAGATTTATTTTGCTCTGGCTTCTTTTGTTGAATATAGTATTTTTTTTTCAGTTGAAGTAGAGTTAGTGCACAGTTACATTAGTCTCAGGGGTACAACGTAGTGATTCGACATCTCCATGTGTCACACTGTGCTCACCACAATTAGAACTATCACCTGTCATGAAATGCTATTACAACACCACCGACTATATTCTCTATGTTGTACCTTTTCAATGTAGCATTTTTAAGATTCAGCTACATTGCAGGTAGTTAGAATTCATATTCTTTATTACTGTATGGTATTCTACTCTATGACACTACCACCATTACTTTTTCCATTTTAGTTTGATAGACACCTGAATTATTTTCTGGTTTCTATTATGAAAAATGCTGTGCACATGACCAGGTACATATGAGTATTCACTTTTGTGTCCTGGATCATAAAGAATGCAAATATTCACCTTTCGCAGGCAATTCCACATGGTTTTCCAAAGTGACTGTACCAATCTGCAAATCCACCGACTGTGGGTGGGAACTCTCATTGCTGTTCATCATCACCAATGCTTGGTGTTGTCAGACTTAATTAAGGTCTATCTGATGGGTGTGTGGTTGTGTTTCATGATGGTTTTAATTTACATTTCCCTAAGTTCAAGGATACTGATAACTTCTTCAACAGTTTATTGGCCATTTGGATTTATTCTTTTGTAATGTGCTCATTCAAATCCTTTGCCTGCGTTTTTGTTGATTATCCCATTATTCATTTGTAAAGGCTTTTTATATATTCTGGAAGTGAGTGCTTTGTTGGTATATGTACCGCACAAAACTTTTCTTACACATTAGACATGTTGCTTTTTAGAAAATAGTATCTTGATGGGTAAGAATTCTTACTTTTAAAGTAAATCTAGTATAGTAAAATTTATCAGTATTTTCTTCATTGTTGTCACTTGTTATAACATATTAAGAAAATTTCCCCTACTCTGAGATCTAGAACTCGTGTATGTGTATAAATATTTCCAGATTCTTTATCATTTTGCCTTTCATGCTTAGGTCTATAATACATCTAGAATTTGTTTTTGGCACATATATAAATATGTGAAGTAGCGGTCCAATTTCATTTTATTCTTCTATGGATACCCAGTTACCACAGCACCACTTAATTAAAAAGATTATCTTTTCCCTATTGCTCTGTAGTTCTGTGTTACCACAAATCCCAGTTTATGGATTTGTTCCTGGTTTATATCTATCTATTGGTCACTTTATTATTCTTATACATAGATCACAATGTCTTCTTTTCATAACTTTAAAACTGGTCTTCAATGCCTGCTTCTGGGAATATGGGTTAAATATGCTTTTCCCTATTCTACTATTAAGTACAATTGATGACCCTGGATATTATGTATAAAACCAACATAAGGAGACTTTGAAAGATGGAGACAAGAAGGCAGACTGGTTGGGGACTTTGGGACCTGAGGAATGTCACAACATAGGAGTAAATTCTCTGCATTTTCCTTTTGTCTTGTATATCCCAGATAGAAGCTCCAGAGGCTGGAAACCTGGAAACAGTTAAAGGTACAGACCAATAAAAGCCCTGATGGAGACTGTTCTCTCTAGCAAAGTACTAGGAAAGGTACCTAGCAAGACAGAAAACTTTTAGACAAAAACTGCACTATTCTAGACAGACACCACAGAAAAAAACTGTGGCCCCATCCACACCTGCAAGGGTCAAGTGGGGGAGCTTAGAATTCTGTCCTCATGATGCTGTAAAAAAGGAGAAGGCCAAGTAGGGAGTCACTTTCATCCTCATTAGCTGGTAATGAGTCCCCCACCTCCAACCCCTGGTATCTGTGGAGACTATTTGGGGAATAGGAACTCCCATCCTCACCCAGGAGTAATGAAGACTGCTGCTCTTCCACCCTCAGGCCCCTACTTGGGTGCCATTGGAGGGTGAGTGGGCAACATGGAGTTCTACTTCCCACCTGTCCTTAATGAGGCGGTGTCCTCCTTCTCCTGCAGGAGTAGTGTCAGAGAGAGCCAGCTAAAAAAGGCTTAAATAAGAGGCAGAGTCTCATACCATAATGCGGAATGTCCAGGTTTCATTTGAAAATCATTTAAAATCAAGAACCTGGAAGATATCAAATGAAAAAAATCTACATTGTAGGCGGACAGCAGAATGGAATCAGTAAACTGGAAGGTGGGACAATAGAAATTACCCAATCTGAACAGTAGAGAGAAACTACCGGGGGAAAGAGAGAGAGAGAGAGAATAGAGCCACAGGGACCTGTAGGGATTATGATAAAAGATCTTTATATATATATCACTGAAGTCCCAGAAGGAGAAAAGAAAGGAAGTGGGGCTGCAAAAGTACTTGAAGAAATAATGGTTGAAAACTTTCCAAATTTGACAAGAGATGTAAATCTAAAGATTCAAGAAGCAGAATGAATCCCTAAGGGAATAAATCCAAAAAGTCCATCCAGGACACATCATAATTAAAGGAAATCTAAAGACAAAGAAAAAAAAACCTTGAAAGCAGCCAGAAGTAAAAAAGTACCTCACCCATGGGGCATAACAATTCTAGCAATAGCAGATTTCTCACCAAAAAACCATGAGGCCAGGAGAAAATGGCACAATATTGTTTTAAGTGTCGAAAGAAAGACCTGTCAACCCAGATCCTGTATCCTTCAGGAAACAAGATGATATGAAGACACCCTAAGGAAAGGAAATTGAAATATTTTATCACCAGGAAACCTACTCTAAAATAATGGCTATAAGAAGTTCTCCAAACAGAAAGGACCAAATAAAAGAAACTTGAGATACCAAGAAGGAAGAAATAACATGGTAAGCAAAAATATGGGTAAATAAAATAGGCTTTCTTTTTTTCCTTGACTTTTCTAAATTACGTTTGACAGTTGGAACTAAAATAATAACATTGTTTGATGTGGCTCTAAATATATGTAGAGGAAATATTTAAGACAATTACACTATGACTGAGAGATTAAGGGGACATAACAGGAAGTAGATTCTTATACTTCACTCAAACTAGTAAAACGATGTCACCAGTCAGCTATATATAATAAGTTATGTACATGTAATGTGATACTTGCAGTAACCACGAAATAAGTTATATAAAGAGATCTAACAAAAATACTACAAATAAATAAAAATGGAATTCTAAAAAATGCTCAAGTAACCCACAGAAATACAGAAAAACAAAAACAGAGCAATGAAAAACAGAAAATAAGGGCGCCTGGGTGGCTCAGTTGGTTAAGCGACTGCTTTCGGCTCAGGTCATGATCCTGGAGACCCGGGATTGAGCCCCACATCGGGCTCCCTGCTCAGCGGGAAGCCTGCTTCTCCCTCTCTCAGTCCCTCTGCTTGTATTCCCTCTCTGCCTGTGTTTCACTCTGTCAAATAAATAAATAAAATCTTTAAAAAAAAAAAAGAAAAACAGAAAATAAAATCGTCAGGTATAAGCCCTAACATATCAATAATTACATGAAATGAAAGTGATCTAAATGCATCATATAATAAAAGGTCATCAGAGTAGGTTTAAAAATATGTCATCTATAAGAAACTCACTTCAAATATTATAATATAGGCAAGCTGAAAGTAAAAAAGACATGTAAACATTTACAAAAAGAAAGCAAGATAAAGTAGACTTCAGAGCAAGGAATATTATCAGAATGACATTATATACGACAAAATAGTCAATCTACCCAAAAGATATAACAAAACTAAAAATGTATACACTGAATAACAGAGCTTCAAACAATAACTGGTAAGACTGAAAGGAGAAAGTAGACAAATCCATAGTTATAGTTAGAAACTTCAATACCTCTTTCTCAATAATTGACAGAGCAACTAGATGGGAAATCAGCAATGATATAGACGGGCTCAACACTACGATCAATCAACAGTATGCAATTGAGATTTATAGAACATTCTGCTGGAAGCTGCAGAACACACTTTTTCAGTCACCTATGGAATATCCACCAAGATAGCTTCCGGGGCAGAAAAGCTGGGGATCAGTGACATTGTCTTCCCGGAGGGCAAGCCTTTGTGAACCCCCTTCATCCCCCTGCCAGTGGCATCTGGCAGCTCCAGACCTGCCCACGGGGGTTGCAGGCTGCCCCCTTCCTGCCAGACCAAAATGGCTGAGGGGGATCCCAGCAGGTGGAGGGTAATCCCTTGACCTTACTTGTCAAACATCCCTCTCACCCCCTAGACCTTCTCCTTCCTCCATCCCTGGTAGTTCTGGCCTTCCCAAACCACCTTGGAGCCTCTGATTCCTCTCGGATTGAGGCAGACCTAGTTCTCCCCAGGCACCGCAAATCTCCACCTGGTCCTCCCCTTTCTCATGCTGCCAACCTCTAACTACACTAGTGAAAAAAAAAAAAAAAAGGTTTGTTTTTGACCATAAAACAAGCATCAACAAATTTTAAAGAATTGAACTCATGCAGAGAGAGTTTTCTGACCACAGTGGAATCAAACTAAAAACCAGTAATAGAAAGGTAATAGGAAAAGTTCCAAACACCTGAAGAAAGAGGAAATAACAAAGGAATTTAAAAATTTATTGAACCAGATGAAAATGAAAATACAACATATCAAAATTTGTGGCACACAGCTACAGCTGAGAGGGAAATATAAACCAGTAAATGTTTACATTAGAAAACAAGAAAAGCCTCAAACAAATCATCTAAGCTCTTACCTTAAGAACTTAGAAAAAGAACAAAATAAATCCAAAGCAAGCAGAAGGAAGGGAATAACAAAGCACAGAAATCAGTGAAATTGAAAACTAAAAATCAATAGAGCAATCAATGAGATAAAAGCTGATTCTTTGAAAAGAACACCAAAATTGACAAATCTTCAGCAAGAATAAATGGAAAAAGGAGAGAAGGCACAAATAACAATATCAGGAATGAAACATGGGCTATCACAGCAGACACTACAAAGTTAATAAAGGAATATTGCAAACGACTCTACAAACGTGTATTTGACAATGTAGACACAATGGACCAGTACCCCCAAAACACATTACTACCATTCATTCAATAGGAAATAGGTAATTAATTTGAATAGATAATTTAAACAGCTCTACAATCATCAAAGAAATTGAACTCGTAATTTTAAAACTCCCCCAAATCAATCTCCATGTCTAGATGGTTTCACTGGTGAATTCTACCAAACATATGTTTAAAAGATTTATTTATTTATTTATTTATTTATTTATTTATTTGGGGGCGGGGGATGGGCAGAGGGAGAGGGAGAATGAGTCTCAAGCGGACTCTGTGACATGGGACCCTATCTCAC
Organism: Spilogale gracilis; assembly: GCA_004023965.1. NCBI lineage: Eukaryota > Metazoa > Chordata > Mammalia > Carnivora > Mephitidae > Spilogale > Spilogale gracilis. Next base: position 38,727 of record PITA01008488.1, on the reverse strand, counting down.
GACCCTGACATCACAACTTGAGCCCATACCAAGAGTTGGATGCTCAAGTAACTGCACCAGCCAGGCACCTCTATACCAAACATTTAAAGAATTACAGTAATTCCATAGAACCTTTTCCAGAAAATAAGAGGGAACACTTACTAATTCATTTTATGAAGGTAGTATTGCCCTGACAATAAAATTAGACAGAGATAATACCCAAGCAAAACAAAACAAAATAAAAAACAGGAAAACAATACTCAATATCCTCCAGGGAAATGGATATAAAAGCTGTAAACAAAATACTGGCAAATATAATTCAGCAATTTATAAGAAGAATTATACAGCACAACTATGTAAGACATGCAAGTCTGATTCAGTATTTGAAAATCAATATAATCTACCATGTTCACATATTGAAGAAGGAAAATCACACAATCATATCAATCAAACAGAAAAAGCATTTGGCAAAATCCAATACCTATCCATGATAAAGGTGCTCAGAAATATAGAAACAGAGGCGCCTGGGTGGCTCAGTTCTTAAACCTCTGCCTTCGGCTCAGGTCATGATCCCGGAGACCCAGGATCGAGCCCCACATCGGGCTCCCTGCTCGGCGGGAAGCCTGCTTCGCCCTCTCTCACTCCCCCTGCTTGTGTTCCCTCTCTCGCTGTGTTTCTCTCTGTCAAATAAGTAAATAAAATCTTTAAAAAAAGAAAAAGAAAATTAGAAACAGAGGATATTCCTCAATTTGATGAAGAGCGTGTGTGTGTGTGTGTGTGTGTGTGTGTGTGTGTACTCTATATATAAACTCTACAGCTAATACTATATTTCATGGAGAAAAACAGTGATTTCCCCCTCAAGTCTGGGAACAAGCAAGGATGTCTACTTTCATCATTCCTGAGAGGTTGTTTGGAGGTTCTAGCAGGGGAGCGCAGCTACTCCTATATTCTTGACTCAAGACCGGTCCTCTCCTCTAGCAGGGAAGGTCGTTCTCTTTGACTGAGTGCGCAGCTTCGGGAGGGACGCACATGGAGCCGGTAAGGAGGAAGGGGACATCGGTTTAGCCAGCCAGATCAGCCGAATCAACCCTGGCGATAAATGGGGTGACAGATGTCGCAGCCAGATCGCCCTCACATCCTACTTTCACCATTCTTAATCAATGTAGTATTGGAAGTCTAGCCAGGGCGTTAAAGCAAGAGAAGGAAATAAAAGACATAAAAATTGGAAAGGAAGAAATAAAATGGTCTCCATTTGCAAGTGACGTGATTGTTTACATAGAAAATTTCAACATATCTACAAAAATACCTAGTACTAGTAAGAGAGTTCAGCGAGGTCATGGAATATTAGGCAAACATAAAATAATGAACTGTAGTTTTAATATACTAGCAATTAACACGGACAGTGAAATCTAAAATCTAAAATCTAATATCATTTGCAATCATTTAAAAATGACATATTTTGGTGTAAATTTAGCAAAACATTATAGCACTGACAGAAGAAACAGAAAAAGATCGAAATAAGCCAAGGGACAAACTGTGTACACAAATAGTGGGAAATTCCACAGAGTAAAAAGATGCCAATATCCCCCAAATTGATATACAGGTTTAACACAATTTCAATCAAAATCCCAGTAAGATTTTTTTGTAGGTATGGATAAGATTATTCTAAATTTTATATGGAAAGACAAAGAAGCTACAAAACTAAAACAATTTTGAGGAAGAAGAATAAAGGGGTAAGACTCATTTTACCTGATTTCAAGAATTATGATATAGCTACATAATTAAGACTCTGTGATATGAGCAGAAGGATAAACACATAGATGAGTGGAATGGACTAGAGGACTCCGTGCACATCTTTAATCTTAAATTAATCCTAGGGGCTTTGTACATATATTTTTTTTTTAAGATTTTATTTATTTGACAGAGAGAAACACAGCCAGAGAGGGAACACAAGCAGGGGACCGAGAGGGAGAAGCAGGCTTCCCGCAGAGCAGGGAGCCTGATGTGGGACTCGATCCCGGGTCTCTGGGATCATGACCTGAGCCAAAGGCAGTCGCTTAACCAACTGAGCCACCCAGGTGCCCCAGTACATATATTTCTGAAGTCATATCGTATTTGGTATTATTTTTGTAATTTAATTTTCTAACTCTGCTGCTTGTATTTAGGAATATGACTGATTTATAGACAATAATCTTACTAAAATGTATTCTTAATTCCATTCAGTTATTTCGGATTTTCCAGCTACCTCGGTGGATGTCTAGCTACCTGTTAAACCTTGGAGGGCTCAGTAATGAAAAGGTTAAAGGGGGCTATGAATCTGCAGGACATTTGTCTGTGCCTGCTACATCTCACAGTAAATGAGACACTGCTGCTTCCTCCCCCGAGTTCCTGAATCCAAGTGTTTTCCAACTGGAGACACAACAGCTTATACAGGCCTTTAAGGTATAGAATGCATCTATTGAGGATGGATGGCACATCATTCTTGCTGAGTATTGTCTCTGAGCTGGCACTGGGCTGGGCTTTCAGTGTGCCATTCTAACACTCTACTAGGCCGGCTGGGGTAGTATGTGATGGTTCCTATGGTTATAGGAACCCTCTTGTACCTACTTTGCTGTAAAGTGGGACCCTGGGTCTAACGCCATGTTACGAGGGATCCTGGCCCAGTAGACCAAACACGCTGTAAGATATGTGGTTTGGGGTGAGCCCCCCAGGCAGGAAAGGCAAACATACACCCGGAATGGGTGTCTCTCCCTGATAGAATGGATTTCTAGCCCTTGCAGGGTGGAAGGAGCGCAATGAAGTCAACTTACCACCAAATAGTCAGAGGGTTTCTTTGAGGATTGGTGCCATATTGGAGGCTCCGTGTTGGTCTTTGTTCCTGGTGTTTGGATAGTCAAAGGAGGCAAAGGACTGCCATTGTGATGATATATCCTGGGCAGAGTTTCCTCTTAGGGGCTTGGGTCTTATTACACAAGCTTATCTTTGTTAGTCAAGTAGAACTTACTGCTTTGTATCTGAAGGAACTCTAAGTTTAGGGGCAGCCGTGTGTCCCAGAGGAGCATCTACCGCACTGTTTTTAAAACCACACATTAGTATCTACAAGTTTGAGTGCTTATTAAGTAACTTGGGACAGAGATGTCCATGCTTTATATCCTAGAGGTTCTGATCCAATTGGTTTAGTTTATGAAAGTTCCCTTTGGGGATTCTAACCTGCAATCAGGCTTGAGAACCACCATATTCATGGATAGTAAAAAACAGAGTGAGATCTTGATTAGCATTTTTTTCCCTTAAGAAATAGAAAACATCACGCTATATCTCATGTAGAAAGGGTAAATACTGTTGTTGAAATGTCTTCACAGGAGTGTGGCTACTGGGTTGTGATGGGAGAAGTACTGGACAAAAAGAGTTTGCTGCAAAGCTCTGGTCTAAAGCAGGGCTTCTCAAACTTCAGCGTCTGCAAGAGTAACTGTGTGATGATAACCAGCAGAGCCAAAAGCATGCCTTAATGGGGCATCTGCTGGGAATTAGGCATGACGAGGGGCCCAGTCTCATGCTCATGGCATTGGGAGGCACAAAATAAAGAGGCAGCAGAGAGGGGATGGACCTGAGGGGGACGGGGACTCTGGATTTGTTTGAATCCTGGCTCTACCACTGACCTGGAGCTGGCCATGTACCATCTCTCTGAGTCTCAGTTTCTTATAAGGGAACAATAATAGCTATGCTTCCTATGTCATAATCCAACAAAGAATGATGTGGTCTGGAAAAGCACTTTGGAAAGCAGAGGGAGTCTGCATACACAGGGGTTATTATTATTACATGAAACACTCAAAACTGAAGTTTGTGCTGTTGTCATAAAAGTGTGAGGGGATATAGATTGGGTGGAGAGGACCTTCAGGCAGATAGGCCCAAGCCAAACAGGACTCTGGGTGACGTACTTCAGGACCAGGTGGAGGGAGCTCAGTCAGGGAGGTGGTAAGAGTGTGCTGGGGCCAGATTTGGAAGGTTATCAGAGTCCACCAATGAGCTGGGTCTTGTTGGAACAGACAATAGGGAGCCATTGCAGGTTCTTGAGCAGGTTAGACACCTGAAGGAAGTGGAGAGGTAAGAAAAGTGACTCACAGCCTCCTGAGGTTGTTTTAATTGGTGCTGATAGGTCTTTTCCAAGTCTAGTCCAACATTACTGTCTCCTAAGGCTGCTCTTGACCATCTCTAGAGAGGTGTCCTCCTCTGGGTTGTCATGGTTATCTGTAGCTGGACTGTGTCTCTTTGGCAGCAGTAGCACCGGCTCAAGGCTTCCTGGAGACATCACTTATTTCCTCCCTGGTTCCCCCAGCCCACTGAGGTCTCTTCATCCTTGTGGATCTTGGGTTGTGAGTCCCACCTGTGTGGATCTGTTCATGGAAGGCAGTGGTTCTCAGCTCAGGCTGTTCATTAGAATCACCTAGAATTTGTTTTTCAAAACGTTTCCATACGTAGGTTGCCTCCCAGATCCCAGATACCTTTGGGGTGGGACTCAGGCATTGGGATTGTTTTTAAACATCCCAGATAATTCCAATGTGCAGCTACTTTTGAGAGCTGCAGACCACCCCTGACAATCAGGAATCCTGCCCTAGGGGCACTTGCATGCCTCAGTGGTTGGGCATCTGCCTTCTGCTCAGGTCCTGGGATGGAGCCTGGTTCGGGTTCTCTGCTCAGCAGGAAGCCTGCTTCTCCCTCTCCCACTTCTACTGCTTGTGTTCCCGCTCTCACTGTGTGTTTCTTTCTCTCTTTGTCAAATAAATAAATAAAATCTTAAAAAAAGAAAAAAAAAAAAGGAATCCTGCCCTAGGATCACCCCCGTATTGGAGTGCAGGAAGAAAGCGTTAGGGTTTCAGTTCTGTATCTCCCTGAAATCCTCATCTTGTTTAGGGTCCACGTGTTACAATTGACTTACTGTAGCAGAGCGGTGGTAGTGACCGTGAGGGTCAGCAGCCCCGAGCACTTATGGTGGCCAGGCTGTACCCCAAGTGCTCAGAGCTCCATGAAAACCCGAAGACCAATGCAAGGTATTATCCTCATTTGACAGACAAAGGAACTCATACCAGAAAGGTTGGATAACTGGCCCTGGCACCACAAGCGGGGTTGGGTCTAGCAGCTGCCTTTTATCCACAAGCCAATAAATAATACACAAATGAGATACAGATATCGGGTAACCTGCTTAACATTTTTTTACTGATGAGGTTTCATAATCAAAGAATTAAACCATGACAGCAAGTGATGAGTCATTAAGGCAAGGCCAAAATTTCACCCTTCTTTCTGTTTCCCTCACTAGGGGCCAGTGGGCATCTGGGTCCTACTGTATACTCAACAAATAACTGCCTACTCCCAGAAACATCTACTGATTGATAATCATAGCCAATGTTTATCAACACTTGCCATGTTTTGGTAACTCTCGTTCTTAATCTTGGCAACAGTCCTGTGAAGTGTGATATCCCCATTTTGCACAGAAGGAGACTGAGCAGCTCGATAACTTGCCAGAGTCTGAAACCCAAACTGTGGGATTACAGAGTTCATTCTCTCCCACTGGTGAATGGGTTCACAGGGACTATCTTATGAAAGTTGGCAGGAGGGTGGGGACACGAAAACATCAGGAAAGAGGCAGAGGTTGATTGTTTACTCCCTTGACAGGTGGCACTCTTCCCTGTTTATCCTAACTACATTTCTGGCCCTCTCCTCCAGGAAGCCTGCCTTCCTTCAAGTTATAGTTATTTGCACCTGCCTTTTGGTTCCTGCCTCATCTTCCCCACTGGAGTTGGAGCTCCTTGAGGGTAGGGTTTGGTCCCACAGGCATACCTCTAGCCGGCTCAGCAAACTCTCATCGGTGGATTGAACCTGTGCGTCTTTCCACCCAGGGCAGAGGGCCTCCCACCTGGGGTTTTCCACCACGGGTTCCACTTCCCTTTCTTCCTCCTGTTCTTCTCCCTCCTCCTTCCCGTCCTCCCTTCCCCATCCTCTTTTCTCCCTCCCCCTTCCTTTCCCGGTGGCGCCCCCTTTCTCCCTACTCCCCGCCCTGCGCCGCCCCGGAACCCGGCAGCTGCAGTTCCCCCCGCGGCCTGCAGAGGGGGCCGCGCCGCTGCAGCGCGCGCTTCCTGTGAGGTCAGGTGGGAGGAAGCGGCCTGGGAGCCGCCGGGAGTGGTCGCCGCCGAGGCCCGGATCCGCGCCCGCAGGTGGGTGTCCCGGCCCGGGGCGAGGCCGCGCGTATGCCTCGGCTCCCCCGGGGTCGGGCTGGGTAGCTGGGGCGGCGCCCCCTCTCCACAGCCTCCCCCCCGCCCCTGCCCTGCAGCACGCCCCCCGCGACCGCCGCCCCGCCCGTCCCCCTCCCCGAGAGAGGGGTCCGCGGGCCGGCCGCGGCCTCAGCCCACCCAGGGGCGCCGGGGTGCAGAGCACCGAGGGGCTGCGGAGCAGCGTGATCCGCTCGGCCTTCTGCAGGGACCAGCGGGGCTTCAGAATGGGGACCCGCTGGTCCCAGGCTCAAGGCCCAGAGCAACAGAAAGGGGGTTCTTAACCCCTTTTGGCGTGGGTGTCCCAAGTGCTTTTCAGAATTTAGGTAAAAACTGTGGCGTCTGGAAGACGCACCATGGAAGGACCCCATGGAAAGACCCCACCCCCACCTCCAGCCCAGGGACACCCTTGGGGTCTGCGGAGTGGGGCCCTCTCAGAGCCACAGCAGCATCCCCATTCCCTATTTTGGGCAGGCCAGCCCTGCCTGGGATGGCAAAGAAGGGGCTGGTGTTATCCGAGAGGTGAGGGGCAGGGGAGGGGCGTGCCCTCTGCGGGAAGGCTCTGCCCCTCCACCTGGCATGGGGGTGGGGGGCCGTGGCCGTGAGTGTGGTCGGCCGCCAGGCAGTGGGCCTAAAGTGGCTCTGAAGGTCTTCTCTGGGGAGAAGGCCCAGGTTCTTGGCATTTACTCCCAATGGGCCTTTTTTTTTTAACAGATGGGAAAGGGAGACACTGGGGACCTGGGTGTCCTGGACTCCTCCTTAGAGCCCAGAGAAGGGCCTAGCACCAGAGTTGCCAGCTTCACGTTCTGTCTCTGTTGCCTTGAGAAGAGTGGTGCTGGACAAGCCGGTTTAACCCCTAACTGGGGGTTCTCTAACGTCCGCAGAGTGTTGGGAAGTATGAGCCGGGGAGCAGCACGGTTCTCATCCCGGTGGTTGCGGGCGCTGCTGGGTCACAGAACTTCGATCGCCCGGCTCCCTTTGGTAGTTTTCCCAGTGGACTGGATGTCTGAAAGATTTTCATCTGTCGAATACCTTGCATTTATTTCTGTCCTTGGAATTGATCAGACACAGCGCTTGCCCAGTCTGGGTGACCAGCGTGGGCGCCCAGCATCGCCATTGTTCCCACCGAAGGCAAACATCTCCTTATCTCTGATAAATCGTTTCTTTCAGATTTTTGAGATCTGGGCACAGGTGCAGCCTAGCAGGGACCCTTCGTTCCGGGGAGGATGGTACGGATCTTGGCCAATGGGGAAATTGTGCAGGATGACGACCCCCGCGTGAGGAACACTCTCCCATCACGCAGTAGCACCCCTCGACAGGTAGGCACCCAGTGCCCACAGCTGGGGAGCAGCTGGCCTCCTGCCCTCCGTGGCAGTTACCTCTTAGCAAGCAGAAGCTCTCTTGCTAGTCATTAGCTTTCTCTAGCCAGAAGCCCTGTTTGCAGTGAGCTGGGCTAAGGAGCATGAGATGAAGGTCAAGACTTGGGGGGAAAATTGCAGGTTTCTTGCAATCTACAATAGTCGCCTTCCTCCCCAGTTCTCACTTTTCCAGGCAGCCTCCCCAGACCTGGAATCCAAGAACTCTCTCTCCCTTGACCTGGCTAACCCCGCTGAAGCCAGCATCTTTCTTTTAAGGGCCCGTTGGCTGAGAGAGAAGTGGAGAAGGTGGAGAAGAGCAGCCCCAGGCACCCAGAGATGGTGTTAAAGGGAGGAGCAAGGAGTATTAGAAATGGCTGCTCCCAGCTCTGCCCCAGAATCCAGCCCTCTTTGCCCCCTTCCTGTCTTCTCTGACCTGGGCACCTTCTCCCTGGCAGGACATGGGCAGTATAGACTGGCGTTTTCTGTATTCTGAGAGCTTGTGACTCAGCGAGGGGCATTGCTGCGGGGTGGCATCGGGGGGAGTGCTGAGAAAGGAAGCTGTGGCCCTGGAGGGTGGTGGGGGCTGGAGGGGAGGGTGGGCCCCAGCCCAGAAGATTAGAAGATTCCCCTTTGGCCTGATACTTCGGCTCCAGAGATGCTTTCTCTACATTCATTCCTCTCTCTCCCGTCTCCATCTTCCAGAGCTTTCTCAACAGGGGCCATGGTGCTCCCCTGGGGGGTTCGGGCCCTCGCCAGCAGCAGGCCGGGGCTCGGCTGGGTGCCGCTCCGTCCCCCTTCAGCGACCTCAACCGGCAGCTGGTGAACATGGGCTTCCCCCAGTGGCATCTCGGCAACCACGCTGTGGAGCCAGTGACCTCCATCCTCCTCCTCTTCTTGCTCATGATGCTGGGTGTGCGCGGACTGCTGCTGGTGGGCCTCGTCTACCTGGTGTCCCACCTGAGTCAGCGGTGACCTCGGGGAGCGAGCGGGGCAGGCATGCGGGTGGGGGAGTTGGGGGCCTGGCACACAGGGCGGGGTCTGGTTATGCCTGGACGGTGTGCTCATAGAAGGCACTCAATGTGCGTGGGGCGCCAGGAAGAGGGGGCCCCTGGTCCGGCATTCCCAGAGTGTGGGATGTAGACTCCCTTGAGATGTTTTGAGGTGGTACTGGGCCTGCACTAAGCACAGAGTCAGAGCAAGAAAGGGATTCCCTTTCCAGTTCTTTCCCAGTCCTTTTATGCCAAGAAGAAGGTCTCGGCTAGGTGCCGTTATGTTCTTGTGTCTCTGGAGTTCATGCCTGACGTCCCCCGTTACTAGGGAGAAGGCCTCAGGCTTAAGGCCATTGGGAAAAGTTTCCAGACTTTTATAGATCTGTTTTGTTCTCGTGGTATGTTTTTAATTGGCCACCTTTTTATTTATGACAAGTCGTACTGGCCTCTACTTATCGTGGCGATGACATTTTCAATAAATATGTTTAACTAAAAATGAATCCATGTCAAGACACTTGTAAGTGACTGTATGTTCTGTGTCCCTCTGGAAGACAGCAGGAAGGTGGCTGAGAGTGACTGGGACTGGGAGCAGGGCGGACGTGGGCATTTGACCTGCCTGGAGGGGGTCCAGGTAAAGCCTGGATGTGGGCCCTTTGTCTGATGCTTGGATGACATCTGGCTGACTCTGCGATGACCGGGGTCTGGGGGTGGGAGGCCCTCTGGTCCTAACGGCTGATGGATGAGGCTCTGGGCTCAGGACAGCTCCAGTGCAGGTCTCCCTTGTCCGGGAGCTTTGACAAGAGACTACTCAGCCTCCCGGCTGTGCCGCACTCTCCCTGAAAGCCCGGAGGTCTTGGCACTGACTGTGTGGGTGAGTCGAGGCCTTGAGCTGTGGCTGGTAAGCCCTGGGTGTGCGTGGAGGCCCTGCTGGGGGATGAGGAGGGCCCAGGGCCCGCAGCAGTCAGAGGGAGGCTGGGTGAGCCTGAGGCCTTCCCTTGTCTGGGGACCAGATTTTTCACCCTCCTCTTAGGATTCTTCTGGGGTTAGGGGGGAACGCAGGTTTGGGAAGTGCTCCCTGAAGGCCAGGGCTCAGGAGCAAACCATCACAGGTGTATGTGGGGAGGACGGGTTTGAGATGGAGACTCATTCTGTCCCTCCTCCTGAGAGCCTGGGCGTGCTGCCCAGGAATAGGACCCTGCCTCCCCTCCCTCCCACTTACCTCCCTCCTTCCACCGAGTCCTCCCTTGCTTGCCGGTGCCCTTGAGCGGGCTGGTGGCCTTGATCACAGATGTTCCTGAAGGAGCTTTGCAGTGTAGGAACAGGACTCCTTTCTCCATGTTTTCCATGTCTTGATTTTTCAGCAGCTGTCGGAACATGGCTTCCCTTAATGATGGGCATATGGAGGGGAGGGTGCTGGGCCCTTGGGGGCGGTGCAGACAGGGAACAGAGGGAAGGGAAAGGCTCCCACCTGCCAGGCAAGGGGAGGTGGTACCCAGGTGTGGCTGGTGTCCCTGCTGTTCCCATGCTGCCCCCCAGCCCCCAGCACATCTGCTGCACACTTGCCCAGCCCCCACGTTCCTAGGCTCTGCCGCACAGCCGCAGGGAAGGAAGGACCTTGCACCTCGCTTCTCATTCCCTCCAACTCCCTCACCCACCCCTGCATGGTCCTCTGGGGCCAGGCTCTCCCTTTCTTTTTCCTTTGCAAAGCTGTGGGATTCTGAAGAAATAAATCTTGAGTGAACCCCCAGTCTATAAGGTTCCTTAAGGGGTATGAATTCGGTTCCACAAATTCAGGGCTGAGAATGGTCTTTTTTCTAGAATTTAGTTTCTGCTCCCAAAGCCTGGGCCTTCTGAGGATAACTGAGGGAGAATTCCTCCCTGCCCCTGACTAGAGGGGGCCCACGTAGGCCAGGCTCTGGGAGACGGGAGGAACTGGGGCACCGTGGACCCCGTACCCCGGGCACAGGCCCCTCCACAAACTCGTTAGCAGGCCTGAGGGATGGGCTTGGGGGCTTGAAGTGGGTGGTTTGAGGAAGAAGGTGCTGTTTCCTGTCCCTCCCCGTCCCCCCAGCACACACCCAGCACAGCTGCTGCCGTTGGACAGCGAGCCCGCCTCTGGACCCTGCTTTCTTCCCCGTGGCCCCTGGGTTCTGGGCTGAGTTTGCTAACTGTTGCTCTTCTTCCCTTTCCTAGCCCCGGGTCTGAGAGTCTGAGATCCTCTGCGCCAGCCCGGGCCCCAGGCAGGGGCGGTGTGCGGACAGAAGGTGGCCCCTTGCACTGTGCAGCCCGGGTAGCAGGAAATGTCGGGGGTCTTTTCCCTGCCTTTTGTCTGAACAGCCTTCAGCGAGCCTTTCACCCGCACACACCCCGAGAAACCCTGAGAGATCCCGAGAGATCCCGAGAGATCACGGTGTGAGCAAGTTCCAAGCAGGTAGAGGCTTGTGGTGGACATCCTGGTCCTAGTCCTCCTGTCTGAGGCCTATGGGCCCTTCTTCAGCCCCCCCCCCCCCGCCTGCTGTGTGACAGGACCCCCCAGACTCTGCTGCTTTGAGGGCAGATTTCAGGGAAGGTTTCTGTTAATCTCCAGGGATAATCCTCGAAGCCCTATGTCTCCATGTCAGGTTGGATTTTCGGCCTGGCTGCCTTGGGGAGAGCTGCCCCCCCACAGCCTGTGAGCCACAGCTCAGATCTCACCAGGCCTTTGCTGCCTCTGTGGGGCCAGAAAGGGGAGCTCCCCCTCCCCCTCTGGAGTTGTTTGGGTTCCCTGGCTGGGGCTGCCTGGTGAGGGGCGCTCCCCCGGGCTGACTGCCTGTTTCCGCTCCACCTTCCCTACTGCCTGGTCTCCTGGGCCCTGGAACCATAAGTTCCAAGGCCTTTGTTCTCCACACCCTACCTCACCCTACCCCCTGGCTAGCCTGCAGGTGGAGGCCACATTTCCCTCTTCCCACAGGAGACCCCAAGCCTGACATCGGGCAAAATAGCAGCTCCGGTTTTGCCAGCTTCCCCAAGGAGTCCTCCGTTGCCTCCTGTCTCCTGGGACTGGTCCCAGAGCCCGGCCGTTTGGCAGAGGTCCCTGACTGGGGACTCTGGCTCTGTGAGTTGAGGAAGAGCCTCTGCCCTCCACTGCCTGACCCTGTGGGCAGGGAAGGCTACCCCACTCTGGCCAGCTGGGCCCCCGAGGAAGCCTGTCCGGGTGCAGGCCTGCTCTGCCTCGTGGGTCTGTGACCTTGGATGGTCACTTAACCTCTCGAGGCCTTGTTCCTCAACTCTTAAGAAGGGATGATGACCCGGGTCGGTGCCGCGTCTCGGAGCCTTCCATAGTGGCTGAGAGATGGGGGCCATGGAAAGGAGGGGGGCAGAGCGAGGACCAAACAGAGGCCAGAGCCCACATTCTGGACCATTCCTCTATTGCTCCTTTGTCAGAATCACCTACGGCCTCGGGGCCCATGCAGATCCCCAGGCCGCCCCACAGGCTTCATCAGACCTGCTGAGGGATGTGACCCAGAGCATGCCTTTTACAAAGCAGGCGGTTTTGATGTGAGGTTTGGGGGAGCGGAGGGGTAGTTGAGTCCCAGACTGTGTGGAGGGCGCCTGAGGCCCAGACAGAGGAGGGGAGCCACCTCAGCTCGCTCACAGAGGAGGGAGACAAGGCAGGTGCAGGCCTCACTACCTGCTGGGACCCACTGTGACCGTCAGATCAGCTCTGCGAGGGCAGAGGGCACAGGGTAGGCATGAGGACGCTGGCCGCAGCTGCCCGGCTGGGTGGCCTCTGTGGGCTCCAGCCCTGGGCCGCAGTCGCAGAGTAGGGGTATAGCCCTCTTCCTTGCATTCCTGAATCCATGACATTTTCATTGCACACTGACAAGGGTAATCCAATTACCCCGCACAGGGTCCCTGAGGGGCTGTGCAGGGTTGGTGAGAGTGGCTTTGGGGTCAAAACTAGATGGACTGAGAAGCCTCCGGCCTGCAGCAGAAGCAAAGCTCACCCCTTCCTGTGCTTGCTACTCAGGCCCCAAAAGAACAGTGAGAGAAAGTTCAAGAAGCAGATTGAGTAAGTACTCGTGCAAATGTGCATGCGCGTGCACATGCATGTGTGTGTGTGAGATCCTCCGGCTTGGGGGTGGGGTGAAACTGAAACCATTTGGTTTTAGGGCAACTTCCAAGTGCTGGGGCCTGTCTGGGCTCTGGACTAGAGGCAAGAGGGCTGGTCTGCGTTCGCTGGGCCACCAGCTTTTTAAAATTAAATTAAATTAAGTGTATTTGAGAGAGAGAGCGCGCATGCAGAGGGAGCAGCAGATAAAGGGAGAGGGACAGTCAGACTCCCTGCATAGCAGAGAGCCTGATGCGGGACTCCATCCTAGGACCCAGGGATCATAACCTGAGCCGATGGCAGATGCTTCACCGACTGAACCCCCCAGACACCCCTGGGCCACCAGCTTTGATCCCTCTGGTATGGGGGGCCCTGCGGGAGGCTGAATGCTTGATTTCAAATTCCCAGCTCCCCCTCCAGGTATCCAGTGACCTTGGACACAGTCCGCCTTCTCTCTGCCCCATTGTCCTCTGCACCTCAGGGCAGCAGAACGATTAAGGAGGAATTCATGGGAAGCATTTAGCAATTTCTGGCACAAGGTTAGCACAAAACAATGGTATTAGGGTTTACGTAATATTTTTGTTTAGAGCAACTCATATTTTACCTACATCTCTTTCGAAAAGGAAGCCTTCTCTGACTTGTGTAGATGGAGAGCTAGCCATTACCTGCCATTCACAGTAGAAATACCTACTGTAAACAAGGACATTCAGTGTTGAGAAAATAACATTTCATTTTAGCTTGCCACTGCTTTGGGCCAAGCCTGGAAGCCTAATTCCTTCTTTCTTTGTTAAAAAGGCAGTTCACCACGGGCACCTGGGTGGCTCAGCGGGTTAAAGCCTCTGCCTTCAGCTTAGGTCATGATCTCAGGGTCCTGGGATCGAGGCCCGCGTCAGGCTCTCTGCTCAGCAGGGAGCCTGCTTCCTCCTCTGTCTCTGCTTGCCTGTCTGCATACTTGTGATCTCTCTGTCAAATAAATAAATAAAATCTTAAAAAATAAAAAGAAAGAAAAAGGCACTTCACCAGGGTGTAGAGAGATGTTAGAGCCCCTGTGGCATCTCACTGAGACATTCTCCTTGATGGAGATGGAGACCGAACAGAACACCCCATATGACTGGGTGTCGTATTTGCGAATTGTTTACCATTCTCTTGCACGCTAACCCAGATCGCTTCATAAATGGCCAGGTAACAGCATCCTATGACTGTGGGAAACACCGATCCTGAGCAAGCTATTTTTAAAGATTAGTCTTGGAAAGGGCATACATTTGCATGGTTTAAAGACCAAGCAATGCTCAAATGTATACAGAGGAAAGCCTCAACTCCCTCTCCTGTCCTCATCTGTCCATCTCTCCGTCGTTCCTTCCTTCCTTCCATCCATCCATCCATCCATCCATCCATCCTTCTATTTCCTTTCACTCCATATTGTTCTTAGTATCCTTTTAATCCTTCCAGAATTTATTGACACAAGTGTAAGCAACACAAATATTGCTACTTTTGTCTTTTTTTAAATGCAAATGGAAAAATAGACCCATTCCTGCCCCTGCTTTTTTACTTAATAATATATCCTAGAGGCGCCTGGGTCGCTCAGTTGTTAAGTGTCTACCTTCAGCTCAGGTCATGATCCCGGAGTCCTGGGATCGAGCCCTGCATTGGGCTCTCTGCTCTGCGGGAAGCCTGCTTCTCCCTCTCTCACTCCCCCTGCTTGTGTTCCCTCTCTAGCTGTGCTTCTGTCTGTCAAATAAATAAATAAATCTTTAAAAAAAATACATCCTGCACTGAACACATTTCATATTAGTGCCTAGAGAGCATCTTCATTGTGTAGCGTTTTGGTATTTGGCTGAGTTGGTGACCCTCTTTGGCCTCCATGGAATGATCTGTACCATAACGAGTTGACAGAGTTGACCCCCGAGGGCCTTGTAGCTCTGACCCGGAACTACTCCCTGGGGCTGTTTCCCTGAAATGTGGGAATCCTCAGAGAACCATCTCCCTTGTCCAGGACCTGAGGGGTGAAGCTCCTTGGGTCATCTGACTTAGTCCTAGGTCTAAGTGAGTTCAGCAAACATTCAGGGAGAGTCTCCTATGTGCCAGGGGAAGTCGAGGCAGGGATAGCCGGCCTCTGGACTCACACTTGGTTGATTTTCTTGGTTCTCTTTGCAGTTGGCTATGACGCCTTACCTGCCTTCGCCTGACTGCCTGGCTCAGGGAGGAGGCATAGTGGTTGTCCTCTCCTAGCCCATACTCTCCCAGCCCTGCCCCGTATTTTATGAAGATCTAGATTAAGAAGATTGAGGAAAGTCCTGAAGGGTGACATAGCCTCAGACTGTCTTTAGCTCTGAACTGGGTAATAAGGTTCCATTCCCCTTGAGCAGGAAGTCTATGAAAAGGCCAGCATTCCCGTTTTGGCCTGAAGGGCTGTGAATTTTGTCCCATGGCGCCACCTGGTGGAATGTTTGTGCAGGAGCACGGCCTCTGTCGGTAAACCACTCTACGCCAAGCCATCCTCCCACCTCACCCGCCAGGGCTTACTGTTGCCTTCTATTTCAGTGGTTAGGAGAACTCAGGTTTCTAATGGGGGGAGCATGCAATTCTATTGGAATTCATCTATTATGGTCTCTTTCTTGGCAAGCCCTATGCCAAGAGCCTTGTCTCATTTCATCTTCCCCCCAGACAGAGAAAAATAGATGTCATCCCCTTAGCACAGATGATGAACCTGAGCCTCAGGGAGGTGAAAGTAACTTAGCTGGCAGGTGGAGGGAGACAGAGGCCTTGGGGAGAGGCTTGGTCATGAAGCAGACCCCCTCCCCCACCCCCCTGTAGCTGAGCTTGGAGGGACAGAGGTGGAATGAGAATTCTTATACTTTCTGTTGTTTCTTAGGCAGGGCTTGCTGTCATCACATAGGGTGGCCTCAGCGGGAGGGACTGATCCATTTTCCAAGGCTGGACTCTCTCTAAGTTGGAGGCCTAGCCAGCCCCACCTGTGCCCTGCCCACCAGTCTGCACCCAGCCGGGTTTCCTTGATTAATGTGGAATTGTGACCTGGTTGGCATTCAGGACACTGTGTCCCTTGCCTAGTGCTTGTCCTTTTCAGAGGAAGCAAGGAGCAAAGGAGTCAGATCTCCCACGTGCTAGTTGTGTGTGTCTTTGGGCAAGTTACTCACCATGCCTCAGTTTCTTCATCTGTGAAATAGGGCTCAGGTGCCCCCCAGTGTGGTTGTGAGGTCCTGAAGGCAGGTATATATACAGTCCCTGGATGTGGAACAGGGTGTCGGGGATGAGCGCTTGTGAGTGAAAATCAGCCGCCCTAAGGCAAGGATATTTAAAATGTAATTCGCTTTTGAAATTCTGGGAGAACAAAATTGAAAAATCTTCCAATATGGCTGTTACCCAGTATAATACAGTTAGAAAATTTCCCTCTGAGGCATGGCCTTTGCTAGAGCCCTCGGTGGCCTGGGGAGGGCATTTCTTTGCAACTCTGAGCTCAGCTAATCCCAAGAAACTCCCTCTTGGGGGCGCCTGGGTGGCTCAGTTGGTTAAGCAACTGCCTTCTGCTCAGGTCATGGTCCCGGAGACCCGGGTTCGAGTCCCACATCGGGCTCCCTGCTCGGCAGGAAACCTGCTTCTCCCTCTCTCACTCCCCCTGCTTGTGTTCCCTCTCTGGCTGTGTTTCTCTCTGTCAAATAAATAAAATCTTAAAAAAAAACCCAAAACTCCTTCTTGGTGGTGGAAGAAGGGGGTTGGTCAGGAAAGGAGGTGGGAGGGAGGGAGGAAGAAGAAATGAAAGAAGCTGGCTGAAATTGTAAATGCAGCTCAAGTTAGGGTCCCAGAGTTTGCCGGGACATCTGTCCGCCTCTTTGCATTTCTCTTACGCGAAGTAGCAACCTTCTTCTGGAGACCATCCCATGAGAACTGCCCTATTCCCCAGGCCACTGAACTGCCCCTGCTCCAGGAGCTGGGGGTGGAGGGTGTTCACCTCTAGGGCTGTGGTCCTGGTGTGTCCCTGTCCCTCCATTGCTATATGTGGGATTGGGCCATCAGACCAGGCCCAGCGCTGGGGCACAGAGAGTGCGGTGACCCCGGAGCACACAGACGCCGTGGAAGTGATGCACGGTGGTCTCCCTGCTCAGGAGGGGCGTGCAGCAGGGCTCTTGGAGTGCCGGCTGCCTCCTTCCCAAGCTTCATTCCCAGGGGAATTCGGCTCTTGCCCTTTGCTCTCAAGTCCTTGGGGGAAACAGGGCTCTATCTCCCAATGCCCCAGTTCTGTGGGGTTGGAGACTCATTTGCCCTCAGGAGAGAGGCCTGTGGAGCGTTGGGTACAAGGCAATAGAGAGGGGTGGGGCCTACGGAGAGGCGTTTCCAAAGGCATTTGTGCTGCTACAGGGCAAGGTGAAGGCTAAGGCGAATGCTGCCACCTGGAGCCAGTGATGAGGCTCATCACACAGGTTCTGGAGACTTTCTCCTCCTCGGTCCCATCATTGTGTGGCCTCAGGCAATTCAGCCCCATGACAGTTTTCTCTCAATAAATGGGCGTAATCATACCACCTCTGAGGGTTGACATGCAGACAAAATGAAGTGTCCTATTTCTCAAATATTGCATGAAGTATTCTTGACCCTGAACTCGCAGCTTAAAACAACACGCGGGTAGTAGCGCCCAGTTTGTGGGCGTGGCTTAGCCGGGTCCTCCGCAAGGCTGCGCTCAGGCTGTCAGCCCGGCCTGGTTCTCACCCAGGGACTCCAGTGGTACCGCCTACCTCCAAGCTCCCTAGGCTAATTGTTGTCAGAATTCACTTTCTTGCAGCTTTAGGACTCAGGACAGAATTTTTTTCCAAGTCAGCAATGGAAAGAGATGGTAGAGCCAGACGACTAACACGACTGAGTCTTATTTATATGATGTAATATAACCACGGAAGTGACATCCTATCACCTTGGCCACATTGTGTTGGTTAGAAGCAAGCCACAGTCCCCGTCCCCTCTCAAGGGGAGGGGATCACAGGAAAGCACGAACCCCAGGAGACTGCATGGGCCCCCCTGAAAAAGTCCACCCACCACAGCACCCAGAAAGGTCGTCAGCCATTATTACTGGGCGCTTACCCTGTACCAGTGTGAGGAGCACTTCCTACATATTATTTCAGCTATTTTCGTTGTTTTATGGGTAAGCTGACTCTCAGAGAGGCCAGGAAGCTGAGCTGAACTCAGCCAGCTCGCAAGCCGCAGAGCGTGCCCTCAATCCAGTTCTCCCTGCTGCCCCATCCCAGGTCTTTCCTTGATACCATGCTCAAAGTTAGGGCCGACTCGAAGCCATCCCCAAGGACCTCCAGGACCTTAGGCACTCTGTTTTGGAGGTCAGTTCTCTCCCTGGCTTCAGCTCTTGTTCTGGTAGGTTCTGCCCTGTGGCTGCTGAGTTTCTCTGTTCCATCCTTCATCCTTCATGCTTCTTGCCCCAGATTTATGTCCATGTTGCCCTTTCTGTCCTATGATTCTTCTGTCACATCCTCCCCACTCACACTAATGCTTCAAATGGCTGCTGAGACTCCCTGTGAGGAAAGCCCAGTGCTGGGCACTGCATTTCCTCTGCCCCAAAGGTCTTACAGTCTAATACAGAGGCAGCGTGCTCATTACTAACTCCAGTCTGGTGGCTTAGAGCTTATTGAGGATAAGAATAGAAAAAAACTAAAACGCTATTCTTTTTTTTTTTTTTTTAAAGATTTTATTTATTTGGCAGAGAGAAACACAGCCAGAGAGGGAACACAAGCAGGGGGAGTGAGAGAGGGAGAACAGGCTTCCCGCCGAATGGGGAGCCCGATGTGGGACTCGATCCCGGGTCTCCAGGATCATGACCTGAGCCGAAGGCAGTCGCTTAACCAACTGAGCCACCCAGGCGCCCCTAAAATGCTATTCTTCTTAAAGAAAAGTCATTTTCTCTCAAGGAGATGATAAAGAGGCAGGAGTAGGCCACACAAAAGGGATTCAGCACTTCAACAGAGTCATCAGGGATGCAGGACCCTCTTATCCAGCAGCTCTGCCTCATGGCCCAAGATGGCAGCTAAGCTCCAGCCATCATGCCCTCATTCCAGTCAGCAGGAAGGACAAAGAGGCAAAGATTAATTCTGATCTGGTGAGCTCCCTAGTCACATGCTCCCTGGACACCTTGGCTTCCTGTTCAAAATGGAGAGTTATTCACTCTGTGTGTCATTATTTGATGTCCGGCCAGCACTTTCCTTTGCCTCTCACTTGACTAGAAGCTCCATGAAGCCTGGCATTGTATCTGTCTTCTCTGTTGCTCTAGCTCTGCCGTCTAGCACAGTGCCTGTCCCAGAGAAGGTGCTCAGTGAATAGTTATTGATGGAAGAAACATCATGGTTTTTTTTTTTGTACATGTTATTGATATTATAATGAGTCAGAGTTAGTCTGACCCAAATCCAGAGTCTTCTGAATTAAGTCTATGATGATGAGGGCTTCATATGTACAATCTCATTTAATCCTCCCTGGGACCCTGAGGGGTGGAGAGTGCTTTTATCTCCAGTTAGCAAATGGGAAAACAGCACAAGGTCATGGGTCTACTAAGTGGGAAAGGCTATCCTGACTCAAAGCTTCTACTCATTTACTTCCTTCCTTGCTGTGCCAGCAGGGTGCCCACAATCCCCCCCCCCCCCCCAGACCTCTGCTCCTGCAGCCCTGGCCAGCTCTCTTGATTGGGAGCAGATAGCTTGGCAGTCACGGATGCAATCACAGGCACTCGGGAGGCGTCATCCATTCAGACTGTGTCCCAGAGTGGCATCTCCCTGCAGGAAGTGGAGGAATCCTCTGTGTTCAGGGGTCATGGGCACCAACGTCCATTGGAAGTCTGGTTCCTCAGTTCTCTAGCACATTCTGGGAGCTGCTATGGCCCCAGGCTCTTTTTCAGACTGTGAGGAGAGGCAGGCTGTGGTGGCCTGGAGGTCACATCTTTTGGTGAGTGCTGCGTGTGCCGGTGCGTAAGCTTCTGCATCCTTCTGGTGGGGCCCACCCGGTAAAGGGGAGCTGCCGGGGAGACTCGGCCACATGGGCTTTACACAGCGCCCAGCCCAAGGAGCAGTACTGAGAGAGTAGCGGGTCAGGGTTCTAGTCTCTCCCCTCAGACCCACACAGACCCACACATCTAGGAACTAAATTCTAACTTGAGTCAAGGCCTCAGAATTTCCAAGCCGTGAAGGGAACTGACTTGCTAAGGTCGCATGCGGGATGAGGTCTGCATCTGTGGAACTCCTATGACTGAAGAGTTCATCTGGCCCACAGGCCATCTGAGGGGGGTTTAGAGGAGGATCCCAGTTTGACACTTGGCTTGAAGAGGTCCCTGAGATTCAGGGCTGGGGGAAGCCCGAGGACCTGCCCAGTCTGGTCACTGCTGCCGTGCTTCCAGTGGTCACCAGCAGGTGGCGTCAGGAACTAGGTGGCCACTGCCACTGACTCCCAGAAGAAGGGAACCACAAACTACCCAGCCTGGGGCTCCAGCTCAGTCCTCTTCCCTCAACTCTCTGGCACACATCCACATGTGCCCCCACTGAGCACACAGTGTACTTCCTTCCCCACCGGGAAAAGTCCAGAGATCTCACGATTCCCCTGAGAGAGGCTGTCTGATTCCTGGACCAGTCCTCTCCCTCTCCCTCCCTCCTCCCGTCTCCTCTCCTGCGCCTCCTCTCTTTCCTCTTTCTTTCCTCTCTCCCTCATCCCAGTTCCCCTGAGGGACCTTCAGGTCTAGCCCCAGCTCCCACCATGCATCTGCAAAGGCAATCAGGGACCAATACCATTGGGTTTCTAGGATGTAGTTTCCATGGCAACGGTGCATTCTGCCCCCCACCCGCAGCAGGTTGCCGTGGAGACTCTCACCTCATTGAAGAGTGATTTGTGGGACTGGGTGTTTTTTGCTTGGTTGGTTTTTTTCCCCCTTAAGTTTATCTCCTTCCTCTTTTCTAGAAATTCTGCCTTTCCCCAGTCACAGCAGACATGAGAGCCTTCTCCAGAGGGCTTCCTCACCCAGGGCCACTAAGACCTAGAAAGCTTGTTGTTTAGATAAGGTTCCCCATCTCACAGGACAAATAAGGCGCCCCTGAAGTCCGGCTGAGAGGCCTCACTGAGGAACAGGCCAAAAGCTGAGTGGGCCCCTGCCTTTTCTGCCCACTATGCCCGCCAGGCCCCTTGCCTTGGGGATGTCAACCTCGGAGGGTCTGCTCGGGGGCCATTTTCCCTGAGAGTCCTCGAGTCTGTGGAGAGGAGGGGAGGGACGGCGAGAGTGGGGTGCCGGGGAACGAGGGTGCTGGGCAGGGGCAAGAAGTGGGTTGAGAGAGGGAGGAGTTGTGGGAACAGGGGGAAAGTGAGGTAAGGAGTCCAGGGTCTTACAGGGAGGGGAAGAGAGGGAGGGCCACCTTGCCTCTGTACAGGAGCATCTTATAAATCAGGCCACACAGGCCTCTTTCTCTGTCAAGCAGAGAATGTGCGTGTCGACATAAAAACATATTAGGCACACTGTGCCCCTCTCTCCCCCACGTTGAAAGCCATTATGATAATTAAGGCAAGAGATTAATTAAAGAGTCGTTTTCCCCCCATTCTCCCCAAATAGATCAGGGCGGTGGGTGGGGAGCCTATACTGCACTGCAGACAGAAGAGGGGGGCTGGGGGGCCAGAGCGGCCTTCACAGACACAGCTGGAGAGAAAGGACATTACTGGAGGGGGCAGAGGGGCTGGGGGCTGGGAGAGCCTGCGGGGTGGCCCCAGCGGGAGGCCGAGCTGCTGGGCTTCCAGGAACCTGGGATCAGCTTCCCCTCCTGGCTGACACAGCCGAGGGCCTCTGTCACCCCGGAAACAGGCCTGGGGGCCCCGAAGGAGTATGGATTATCCTCTGTGAGTGCGTGGCCCAGGTGGGCACCGTCAGGAGGCCTTTCTGCCACGTGTTGGGAAGGCTGATGGCCAGCTCCGGTCCCCCAACCCGAAAGCAGCCCACCACATGACCCAATCCTTCTTTCTCTCTTCTTCCTTTGGCCGACCTATTTTCGAGCCTAATTTTGTACTTCTAGGAAATACTCATGTCACGCCGTGTGTTTCATATGTGACATAACAAATCCGACTCATTCCATTCTATTTCTTTTTGTTGTTTTTGTTTTTTTTCAGGTTTTTATTTTTTTACTTATTTTTATTTTTCGTTTTTTATTTTTTAAAGATTTTATTTATTTGACAGAGAGAAACACAGCCAGAGAGGGAACACAAGCAGGGGGAGTGAGAGAGGGAGAAGCAGGCCTCCTGCCAAGGAGGGAGCCCGATGTGGGACTCGATCCTGGGTCTCCGGGATCATGACCTGAGCCGAAGGCAGTTGCTTAACCAACTGAGCCAGCCAGGCGCCCCTGCACTCTGTGCTTGTCTTGCTTGCTTTGGAGCCTTCCAGGTGTTCTGGATTGTTAAAGAGCACTGCTTTTGTGTTTTCATATTTTGAATGGTATTTTTTGCATTTTTAATACTCGTTATATAAAAGAGGTGAATTTCCACGTAGATAATTCCACATCATCAGCCCTGCATATCTTTTCCTCCTTTCTGTTGTTGTATTTTAGGTTTTCTGTCTCTTCATGCGTTGGGTGCACTTAGCTGACATTTAACCCCTCCTGTGAGAGAAGATAACTCGGCAGGCAGGGACGATGCGGGAGGAGCTCCCAGCGCGCCCTGAGGCTTTATATTCAGACACCTGCTGTCGCACGAAGCAGCATCCAGCTCACTGACCCTGTTGTGATGGATAGGGCCTCATGGGTCCTAGACTTGGGGGACACACGGCACACAAGACAAGACAGATATGCTCCCCAATTTCTGGGGGAAGGGACAGTGTGCAGGAGAGATGGACAGTCAGTAAATACACACACAAATATAGCTACAAATCGTGAAAAAGATGAGGCAGAGGGAAAAGCAAGGCTCTACCGAAAAAGGTGGCAGGGCCCTATTTAGGTTTGAGGCTAGGAGGAAATGACTTTTACCTGGATGAAGTCACCCAGACTGAGTGAAGGGTACAGACACCCAGCAGAGTTTGGACCACAGCAGTCTGCGGAGGCTGCAACCCCAGGGCCCCTCGGCATTCTGGAGCCTTCCAAGGCCCTGGGCGGAGACCCGGCGGAGAGTCCCGGTGTTCATGTATCTTCATAAAAATTACATATGAAATACTTTCACTACACTGTGTTAGGACCACTGGCTTCTCCCTGCACCGTACCTGGGAGTGCCCAGGCGAAGCCGATACCTAGCTGGAGAGAGCGTGCTTGGGGTTAAGGAAATGCGGTTCCGTGCCTGCCGCGCTCCACATGCGGCCGAAGTTCAGCTGGCTCCTAGGTGCCCTCCCCTTTGCCAGGCAAGGAGGTGCTCCATGATGCATGGGGAGCAGAGGGGAAATGAGGTTTGAATTAGCAAAGGCCAAAGTTGATCTGGAAGAGTCTGTTGGATTTTGTGACCTTCGTGGAATTTGTTAGCTCTTAAAATGTGATTTGATTTTTCTCTTTCTATATACATGTTCACTTTTGTACCTAATTTTGGTTTTGGGTCTCTGTGTAACTTCATTTTGTTTTAAGGAACCTGGGCCCTGCACCATCAATCTGGGGTCTGCCCCTGGCTGAGGAGGCCTTCGGTCTCCTCCTCCGGGGCCAGGGCTGAACGGGAGACCAGGGGACATCCTCACGGTCACCACAGAGAGGCCCCAGAGACTTCCAGGCTTCTCCCTGAGCCTTTCCTCCATCTGGGGGCTGGTAGGGCAGGAAGGCGGCAGAGCAGGGCCCTGAGCTTAGGACCGGGTCTCACTGCTGCTCTGGGCGTGCCTGGTGCAGTGGGTCCAGGGCCTAATGATTTGGGGGAAACAGCATTTTCAGGCCTCTGTCGCCCTCTGCCTCCCTACTGTCAGGTGACAATGCCTGGAATGGTCACTTAAGAATCACTCAGAGCGAAGGCATTGCCTACCCCACTTGTTCTCTTTTAAACTAGCCAGTGCTACATAACGATGTTTACTCATAACAACCTCCGTGTGATGCATCTGGTGGACAGGGCCGAATAAAAATACCGATGTGGTTTTTATATATAGAACGTAACACGGTCTGAAAGGGAATGTGTGTATGCTCGGAAGGATGGGAGGGAAGCCACGGACGTCTATGGGGGGACTATTGGGATTGATGATTGTGCTCGATGAGAGTGTGTGTCCGTATGTGTGTCGGGGGGCAGACAGCCTGTGGGGATCAGTGCAATGTAACCTGCAGAATTTTAGAATTTTCCCAAGAAACCCTGGCTGTGGGGGGTTCTGAAGGTGGGCCCCGCAGGGGAAGGGGCCTGCTTGGACGGGCAGGGGGGTCAGCTGCAAGCCTGGCCCCACGCGGAATCTCCAGCCAAAGCCCAGACAGACCCCGACCCCACAGGTCAAAGGCCGGAACGGGCTCTGACAAGTGGGGTTTGACTACAGTTAATAATACTGTAGTATGTATCTGACAGCTGCCAAGACTAGACGTTAAAAGTGTTCATCATGAGAAAGACCAACTTTTTGACAGGTGTT
Organism: Spilogale gracilis; assembly: GCA_004023965.1. NCBI lineage: Eukaryota > Metazoa > Chordata > Mammalia > Carnivora > Mephitidae > Spilogale > Spilogale gracilis. Next base: position 14,518 of record PITA01008488.1, on the reverse strand, counting down.
CGTGTTGTAACACACACAACATCGAATCCTTATGTCGTGCACCTGAGCGCTGTGCTGGGCGTCAGTTAGGGCCAAACGGACAAGTGGGGTTCGCACGCAGCCTCCTTCTGGATGCGCGGAACCTGGGCCGAGGCCTTCACTGCCGTCTGCTGTTGCCTGGTGCCAAGCTCTCCCAGGAGGGGGCCCGTGGGGAGAGGCTCTGCCTGGCTGCGCCCCTCCCCGTGCAACAACCCCCTCTAGCCACCGTGAGAGTCTGGGGGCCTCCAGGCCAGAGGGGTCCCTAGGGATGCTCCTGATTCCCAGAAGATGCTTTGATTTCCTCTCCTTGTTCAGGGGCTTTTAGTAGCTGCTGTGGCTTCTCTAGGTCTTGGCGGGGGTGGGCCCTGTAGCCATGTCCCTCGGTCTCTACTTCCACTCAGAGTCAGGCCTAGAATGCAGACCTTCCTGCTGCTTACCGGGGGCTTGGTCTTGAACCCTGGAAGGCGGAAAACTCCCCTCTCCTTCCAGCCAGCTCCCACCCCTCCTGCCCCTGGAAAGGCATAGAAGGTGTAGAAGAGCGAGGCCACCCGTGGACTGCAGCGCTTGCTTGCTCTTCTCCCATGGGGCACACACTGTTGTGTTCTTCCCTGTCTGATCTTTGCTAACAAAGTTTGGGGAACATCAGCTGGAGCGTTTAGCTTCCTTGAGGAAGAGCAGGAGTGTGTCTTGAGGTTCTGCAATGCTCAGTTCCCAGTGCTTTCTCGGGCCCTGGCCCCGTTTCCATCATCTCGCTCCAGAGGGGAAGGTTCACACAGATGCCTTACTCTAGTGAGGTCTGGGAAGTGGCCCGTCCCAAGCTCCCGGTCCCCTTGGACACATGGCTGAGGGTTCTTACTGGCATGATGGGCTGGCCGAGGCTGGGAGCCTGACACGGGGCCTCGGCACCATTCTGGGCTCTGGGGCAGGCCTGGCGAGGCTGGTAGTCAGGAGGAGGCTGCAGGCTTCCTGTCACGATGAGAACCCCTGGGGTAGGCAAAGAACGTAAATAAGGAGACAGGGCAGTTTGGCCAACCGGGCTGCCTCCCATCTGGAGGTTTAGATCCTTCTGGGAAGAGCGTGCGATGACCTCATGCTCCGGGGGATTTCCTCCACAGGGGGAAAAAGTCTTTGATCCCCATGGCTGGTTTTTCTGAGGCCGTTTTTAGCCCCTCGTCCAGGCTTGTGATGCCGAAAACCGTGAGCGGTTGGGTTTCCTGTGACTGTTCCAGTCCCTCTGTGGCACGGGTGTCGTGCCTGGGCCAGGGCGCGGCCACGTCCCCGTCCCCGTCCATCTTCTCACCCTGAGGGGGAGACAGGCACCTGGAGGACCTGCGCCCCACCCCCTATCCCTGCAGCATGGGGCACACAGACCAGCTTCCCGGAGGCACCGGCTCTACCTTCCAGATGGAAGAGATAAAGTAAAGAAATCATGCTAGGAAAAGACTACACAGACTTATTTTAAAACAAACAGGAAGTTATTTATGGGTCTTTGTTCAGAGAGATGTCTGTTTCACGCAAGCCCTGCACCGGGAGCTCTGTCACTGAGCAAACTTGAGCTGAGTGTTGGGGAGTCCCCAGTCCTAAGTGGGGCCCTGAGACACAGGGGATGCAGGAGTAGACAAGGTGGGGTCTGGGCTTTCAAGAAGTTCAATCTAATGTGATAAATAGGTAAATGCCTACATTATAATGTCGGGTGACAAGGACAGAGATAAAATAGGAAACATGAGGGCGCCTGGGTGGCTCAGTTGGTTAAGTGACTGCCTTCGGCTTAGGTCATAATCCCGGAGACCTGGGATGGAGCCCCGCGTCGGCTCCCTGCTCAGCGGGGAGTCTGCTTCTCCCTCTCCCCCTCTCCCTTCTCATGCTTTTTCTCTTTCTCAAATAAATAAATAAAATCTTAAAAAATTAAAAAATATAAAATAGGAAACACGGTTCTTAGGAGCTCAGAACTGGGGTGAGCAGAGTTAGGGAAGGTGTGGGAGGCTTATGCTGTTGCCTCTGTCTGCCATTCTGCTTTCCTGACAGGCCCCGTCTTTGGGGCTCCACGGTGCCCTCATGGAGAACCTTTATGCTGTGGACATGTGGACTCTAGCTTCGGCCACCCTGCCGCGTGTGTGCAAGCCAGCGTGCCCCATCCCCTGGCCGCAGGATCTATGTAGGTGGGAGATTCTGGAAGCCACCTTGAGCTCACAAAGGAAGTCGGTTGTAGAGGACAGATAGTATCATGGGGAGGAAAAAAGCAAGTAGGTCCTTGGTGACATTTCTGGACCGTGGGGTCAGACCAGTACTGAGAATCACTTCATTTCTAAATTTAACCTCCTTCTGTGAGCAGCATGTTCCTTTCTGGTTGGACCCATCTGAGACAGATTTTGTGGTTGTTTCTCCAACACCAAGTCCTAAACGATGCAGGCTCTTGCTCCTCGAAGAAGCTGACCCTTGAGATGGATCCCGAAGCACGTAGTGTAGAACGTTCCAAGGCACTTGGGCCTCTGATTGAAGCTGTCTTTCAGCGCACGTGTGTGGAGTGGTGGCTGCGTGGCCGGGTCCTCACAGCACGCCAGGAGACTCAAATGAGACAGGGTCCTCCCGGAGAAACTTAGCCCTTGCGCTGCAGGATGGCTACATGAAGGGCTCAGTGCCCCCAGAGGGGAGGAGGCGGCCCCTTTGTGGGGGTCAGTGCGTCTCCATGGAGCAGGTGTTGGTTGTCATGATGACCTGATCCAGCTTTCCTCTGGGCGCTGCCACTGGGGAGGGAGGGGAGGAGGTGTGGTGGCCAGGCCCGGTCAGCCAGAGCACTCCTTCCCTCCATACACGCTGATCACTCAAGGCTCGGCTTCTGACCCCGAGGTAGACGAATGAATGAAGGAGTCACCTGAGCCAGTGCCAGAGTTTTGGAGTCTCTGAGATGATAGAATGTTGGTAGAGGCCGAGGATCGTCTCAGGTTTTCCTCCCAACCAGAGGAACCCTGGTCATAGCGTGCTGGCTTTACAAGAAACACACAGAGCTACTGGTTGGGTTGGAATTTGTTCATCTTTGTGAGTTCTCAAACCGATGAATCTTAGAGCAAGGAGGGACCTCAAAGAAAGCCCTTCTGGTCCAATCCACTAATGTTCCTGAGGAGGACACAGGGCCCGGAGGGTTGCTCATGTGTTCATATCTCCCTGTGTGCAGCACAGGGCTGGAATGGAGTCCAGGGGTCCCTTCCGTCCCTGCTGCCTATCCCCGTACCCAGAACCTCCCCTTGTCCCGTGTGGCTTCTCACTTCAGCAGCAATGACACTGGTCCAGGGGAGGGTGCAGAACCGCAGAACTCCCGAAGCCTCACTGCCCAGCTGTCCCGGGGGCTGGGGTCAGGGCACCTCCCACCCAGGCTGCTCCCTGCCCCGACTCCTTACTCCTGGGAGTGTTGACATTCTCCCAGGAAAGACACAGACTGAGACCTCTGGTGGCACTCGGTAGACACCCAGGGACAAACAGAGCTGAGAAGCCACCTTTCCTTCCAGAGACTAACCTCCCCTGGCGCAGCTTTCCTTCCCAGGCCTGGCTGCACGATTTGTGGAGCCCAGCGCAAAATGCAAAGTCACTTAGCATGTCACGGTGACAACTGCAGAACATAAACCCAGTGTGGACAGTGGCACTGTGGTGGCTCCCCCACAAAGCTGGGCCTGTCTGTATCTTCTCGGGCTGTTAGATGGCACATGAGCAGCCCAGGGGGTGCCCGGGAGGCGTCTCTAGAGCCAGCCTGGGTTAGCTGCCGGGATGTCTGCGAGCTAAGCCCTTAAGTCTCACCTAGGACTCTGCTTCCGTCGTCTATAGAATGGGGGTAATAAGGCCATTGTGGAAATTCAGTCAGTTTGTGTGTGCATGGCCTGGAACCAGTAACAGAAGGATTCGCTCTTGGCATTTACTGTACACTCTTCGAGGGTGAAAATTTGTCTCCACCTTCCCAGCCCCCATCAGGGCCTCCCCAGCTGCGCCTTCCAGGCCCCGGCTGCTCCGTTACACCGAGAGGTCTGCCACGGAGAGAAGCTAGGCTGGGTGCCCTCCAGCTCGTCTTCCCTGAGAACAGGCAGGCCAGTGAGCTGGGGCTGGGGGAGAGGAGCCCACCCCTGTCGGGAGCACAGAGTTGTGGTTGCTGGGAACGCGGCCTCATAAACTTGCTGGTCTGATACTAAGCCCTTCTCCCTGGAGTGCTGAGGTGGTGAAGGCTGCCAAGGTTGTCCCCGGTGAGGGTGGGAGGCCGAGGGCGTAGGCCGCCCCCTGCTGCCCAGCTGAGAATGGAGCGGGTGTGGGGAGTGGAGGGGGCAGAGGGCACGGGGCCACGGAGAGCTGTGGCTGGTGGACACAGACCCGCTAGGTGGCCCCCACAACCTCCTCCAGGCCATCCCACATGGGTGGGGAGGTGGAGTGCTCAACCCGCTTGGGACACCCAAGTCCCAGAACCGTAGCCTGGCTTTGCCCCTCGCTGCTCCCGAGCTGGTCTCTCCCGGTGGTCCCTCAGGGCTCCCACCTGGCCTGTCATGGCACTAAGGCTCCTTAATTCAGCAGAGGTTCTCTGAGAGGCAAAAGCAAGAGAGAGAAGGAGAGCAAGAGTGTGTGTGCCTGTGTGTGAGAGACAGAGACAGAGAGAAGCAGAGATAGGAACAGCCACAGAGAGACAGAAACAGAGAAAGCTGGGGGAGCCGAGGGGGAGGGCATGGAAGGGCAAGGAGCTAACGCGCGGCTGTGCTAGACCTCCACCCCTCTCAGCACACGGGCTTCAGGAGAGGGGGGCTCTGGGTGCCACACCTGAAGTGGGCCCGTGTCCCCTGCCACCCCTGGGGCCTGGGCACCCAGGCCAGCAAGCCTCGTGTCAGGCCAGTCATCACCCCTTGATGTGAGGCTGCACGTGGGTCTCCCTGCCCCCAGATGGGAGGCGGACACGCCCCCCGAGTTTGGCCTCCCAGCCTCCCTGGGGGCCTGCACGCTGTCAGGGCTTGGGTGGGCCCAGGGTGGGCTGTTTCTTAAGGACCCCAGTGTCCCCCCGTGTGTGGTTCTCAGCCACGGCCCCCGGCTGACCTGTGCCTTTGGCCCCCCTACTCAGGCACCTTGAGGAAGAATAGCAAACAGGCCTGGATTCCAGGAGGCACGAGGCCAACATATGACCTTGGAATGTTTGCTTTCTTTAACAAAAAATATACAATTTTAATTTTCATCACGACAACAATTGTGTTCTTAAAACTTCCAGGCGGCCCCGGGCTTGGCCGGCTCCTCATTTAGGCTGTCTCTCAAGAGGGAATACTGCAAAATACAATTACCGAGGAAACAATGGGCTGCGGATATATTTAACGCGGTGCCGGTTTCAGGGGCCCGTGCACACCACCCCGTGGGCCCCTCTCCCGCCCCTCTTAACGGGAACCTTCCTGTCCTTTGTGTTCCCTCAGCCCCCCGCAGCCCCCCCACCTTGCCGTCCAGTTGTCTGCACCCTGAAACCGTTACTGATGGAGAGGGGGACCAGCCCCTCCCAGGACGGCAATAAATCCCTTCCTCCCCACCCTCCCTAGATCCCCTTGACTTAGGTCACTGCTGAGTCAGAGATACACTGAGTGGGACCAGTGACTTGGGGTGGAGCCGTCTGAAAGAAAATCATCCCAGCCTCTATCTGCCGCTTTTGGAGCTCAGAAACAGCCTGTCTGGGATGCCCCCAGCTCACAAAGGGACCTTCACTGCCCTTGTCTTGTCTCAGCCTCATAACAAATCATCAGAGGCAGGCCCATTTCACAGATGAAAACACTGAGGCTTAGAGAGGTAAAGAGGTTAATCACAGCATTCCCGTGATGCAAATTCTGTTCATGGTGGACACGTCAGCTGCCCTGGGGCTCCTTTCATGGACAGGAGGCTGCTGAAGTCTCCTCGGGTGGTGAGATCTGAGGGGCGTCGTGTCCAGAGGCCGGGAAGGGGGCCTCTGCCGCGGTGGGCATCCTACTAGAAGACGGTGCCTGAAGGAGGGACATGGAGCCACACGTTCAGACAAGGACCAGGGCACTGGGGACGGGAGAGGGGACACTGGGGGCAGGCAGCCGCCACTCTCTCAGATAAGCCTTCCCCCACTGTGAGGTTGGATCTCCAACTTCTGGACCTTTCCTTCTTTCAACATTGTACTTTCCCCCCCATGGTGATTCCTTTTCAGTTGTCTCTTCGGAGATACTACGATCCTTATGGATAGTGCTTCCTTCCTGGCTTGCGGTGAATCTTCCTCTCGGATGACCTAGGGTGACTCAAAATGCAGACAGATTGGGGATGGGTGTTCATGGGTCCCTCGGGCCTGCCTTTGCCCACTGCTGGGCTGAGTTCACTCCGCTTGCAGACGAGGCTGGCTCCGCCCAGCACCCCCAGCAGAGCCCAAGTCCCTTTCCAGGGCCCCTCTGCTGCAGGTGGCCTGTAGTCCCTCGGTCCTGGTGCTCTTCCTCGGAGTCTTCCTGACCAGGGCTCCTGGGCAGCGTCTTGGGTGTTTCTGAGGGTGGGAGTTTGGAGGTGAGTGATGGGAGATTGGGGGATTGTGGTGGGGTGTGCGTGTGCCGTGCCGGCAGTGATGGGGTGACTGGGAGGATGTTGTCAAAGGGGAGAAGGGGAAGAGGAGCGTGCCTTACAGCACTCAGAGACTTTGAGCTGCCCAGCTGCGGGGACCCATTCCAGCCATGGAGCTTTTTAGCTCTGAGTCCAAACATCCCTAGGCCCTTCTGAGAAAGGGGCTTGGAGAACAGACCCCAAATAAGCACAAGCAAGTGAGAACCAGGAGAACCTCAGTCTTTAAATTCACTTTTTTTCCCTCTGAGAAGGAGAGAACCTATGCATGTGTGGGGGCAAGAGACAGAGAGAGAGAGGATCATAAGCAGGCTCCATGCCCAGCATGGAGCAAACCCGAGATCATGACCTGAGCTGGAATCAAGTGTTGGAAACTTACCGGACGGTGCTGCCCAGGCGCCCCTGAAAAATAAAAATTTAAAAGTGGCTCAGCTGCACGTGGTCTGGGCTTACTCCAACCTACAAATTTTAGATGAATAGCCCCAAGGACTCGACGAGCTCAGACCTCCACCAGCTGTGCCCTCCCCAGTTCCTTGTAACCCCAAGGAGCCGGCAGCTGCCGTCACTTTGGACTTGAAGCATCTGGGCCATGAGACCCCCAGAGCCCCTGTCCCTCGCCTGCTCCTCACGGCTCCCTCAACCTGGATCTAATAGAAATGCCTCGGGGGGCTTTACAGACATAACCAAATTGAGGGGGGGCAGAGGGGTGGCATTGCAGGGAGCCAGGATCGAGTTTTTAACCCAGAGGGATGCTTGGTGGGTGAGTCAGGGACCCCCTGAGTGCCTCCTGTGTACCCAGCCTGCCTTAGAGCTTCAAGTTCAAAGGCGTGGGGCTTGGGCTCTGAATTGGTCCTGCCCTGCCCCCTCGCATGCCCCCTCCACCCCGTGCCTGCCACAGCTCCCTAAATGAGCCTTGAATGACCAGACTGCTGAGGATACATGGCTTGGAGCTCTAGAAGCCTGGCCGGGCACTTGTTAGTAAGTAAGTATTGATTTAACTAAAGGATCACCAAATACACAGTGAAAGTCTGACACTCCCAGCTTGTGTGTGTGGCTTCTGTATGTCCCAGGACCACGATACTAAGACTAGACACTAGTTATTAATCATTTTCTAGGCACTAGGCACTCTGCCAGGAACTTCACAAACCGTTATTTTAGTTTAATCCTCAGAACTGCCCTACAAGGTAGGCTCAGAGAGGAGAGATATGTTTCTTAAGGTTGCTCCTCTTAGAAAATCATGGCTATGTTTTTAGGTGATCCCTCCCAAGGAGAGGGGCTTTCAAAAGCCTCTGCAGTGGATTAGCTGACAGAAGCCCGTTTGGTGATTCAGAGATTGGAACTGAATAGGGTCCCGGAGGGTGGGTGGGGTTATACCTGTGGAGAGGAGCAGCCAGGCCCTGGGAGCACCAGGGCTCGGGGCTCGGGGGCTTGGGGCTGATGCAAATGAAGGTGGGGAGGCAGAGGGGACACCTGCTCACGGGGCTGCAGGTGGCTCTGCTCCGTGAGGGAGACAAGGTCATACCGGACACCGGCTCAGGTCGTTCTGTGACTTTGGACATGACGGACCGTGGGGAGCCCTTGCAGCTCCTGGGGCAAGGCTGAAACTGGGAGGAGTTGAAACTGAGGTGGGATGTTGACTGAGGGCTGTGGGGTGGGAGGTGAAGAGAGGGGCACCCAGGAGGTGAAGGCAGAGAAAGGGGAAGGCGGGGACGAGGCCCAGGGAGAGGAGGGCGCACCGTGAGTGGTGATTGCTACCACTCGCACCCCTGTGTTTCACCAATTACTGCACACACATTACCTCCTTGGACTTAACCCTCGAAACAGGCCCACGAAGTGTGAGAACTCTTGCTTGCTGAGCCCTGCTCTCTGCCAGGTCCTCGATGTACTTTCCCTGTAGCTGTTTCACAGCCACAGAGCGGGAGCCCTGCTCCCCTCTCCCCTCCTTGGGCAATGCAGCTGCAATTCCTATAGGTTAGCACTCACCCAAGGTCTTGGCTCAGAGTTGGGGTTTCAGTCCGGCCCATGTGGCTCCACCGGCGAGGTCTGTCCCCCCGCCGTCCCAGACCCCCTCCCATTTATAGATGAGGAAACTGGGGCCGGAGGGGCCCCGGGATGCTGCCGGCATGTGAGGGGGGCTATGGCTATTGCGTCCGGTCCTGGGCCGGCCACACTTGGCCCCAGGGGCGGGGTGGGGGTGGGTACCCCACGTGCCCTTCCTCGCCGGCCCCCCACCGAGCCCCCAGTGCAGGGCTGGGGGGGAGAGGGAGTCCATTACTGTTGGTCTTCGTGATTCCTCAAGTGGGTGCGCCCCGCTAACCACTGCAGGAGGCCCTTCTTCCAGATGCCTGAAATCTGGTCGCGAGGCCGTAATAAAGCCTTGGGGGGGTGGAAGCAGGTCCTCCAAGGGACACAGACGCTGGGTCGGCTTTTGCCTTGCAAGTCGGCATCGGAGCTCAGCGCTGCGATGGGTGCAGGGCTCTCCAGTGGGGCCTGGGCCCAAATGGGCAAAAAGCTCTGGGCACTTAAGGATGTGAGAGGGGCCAAGACGGGGTGGAGGCAGTTGGTCAGAGGAGCCAAGGGCTGGTCCAGGGAGAAGGAATGGGTGGAATGTTGTCCGAGGACCCCAGGGAGGTGGCAGCGCTGGGCCTCCTGAGGGGCCGTGTCTGGGACCCAGTGGTGCCCGGCCACCTGGACGGGCACACACAGATGTCCGGTGCTTGTGAACGGCTCAGCTAGCTCTCCCGGCGGTCTCTCGTGGCTGGAGGGTTGGGATTCTAGAGCTTTCCAGGGGCCGCAGAAGGTGGAGGCCTGCACGTTTCAAAACTGTATGTGTCTTCTCTGCAGGGGAATGGCGGGAAGTCTCTGAAAAACGGGCCCAGGGTGCTGGGCTAGGTAGGTCGAGAAACCCCTGCCAAGTGGACTGGCCCATTGGCCATTTTCAGGGGCTTCATAAATATTTGTTGACTGACTAACAGAAAGGAAGGCCAGTCTGAATTAGAGAATGTCCTGCAGGTAGCTCAGAGGGTAAAGCCTCTGCCTTTGGCTCAGGTCATGATCTCAGGGTCCTGGGATCGAGTCCCACATCAGGCTCTCTGCTCAGCAGGGAGCCTGTTTCTCCCTATTTCTCTGCCTGACTCTCTACCTATTTGTGATCTCTCTCTCTGTCAAATAAATAAATAAAATCTTTTAAAAAAAGTCCTGCAAAAAGAAAATGCACTGAGACGTTATTCAGGGAAGCCACTGGACGTCTCAGAGGGATCTGCAGAAGGAGTAGAGCGGCTGTCACTAGCATCTTAGGGATCCCACCAGAGGGTGCACTGAGCCTTTTTTTCCTGGGATCAGAGACCTTAAAACCTGTTCTCCTTAGGATCTCCAAGCATCCTCCCTTTGAAGATCTTGTCTGTAAGGATCTGGGATCTCAGCAGAAAATGTTTGCTCCTCAGAGGAACGCTTCCATCTTGCTCTCCCTGAAAGAGCTCCTGCTCCTGTCCGAGGGCTTTGGGTTCATAGAAAGAACTGCAGGGCCGTCTCGAGCGTCCCCATGTCCTGACTTGAGCTGCCCGGCTGCCTGAAAACAGACTCCAGCGTGGGGCACTCCTGGGGTCTTGGATGAGCCTGACCCTTTTGACTGCTGTGTCTGCCCGTCCAGCCAGGTGCAGGGGGGGTAGGTGAGGACAGTGTGCCCCCTCCTCCGCCCTCCACAGCAGGGCTGGCTACCCCGCCTACCCTGAAGGACAGAACTCTGTGCCGGGGCTGGGCTGCATCTTCACCCCCATTCCTGGAATGCGGCCCCTTATACCACTCCCCACTCCTGTCCCTGACCAGGCCAGGGACAGATGTCTGATGGCCCTGTGCTCACAGTGAGAAGTAGGGAAGGGTGGCTTTCAGTCTTTATTTGTCTTCATTCCTCTCGGCTTGGGAGAGCTTTCCCCGAAATGCTGAGCTCCTCATCTCTGGCCTGATTAGAGGCTGGAGCCCTGAGGAGGAGGAGGAGGCGGGGTCTTCTGGGTGTCATGGCCAGAAGGCAAGTCCAGACCCCAGGCTCTCCAGCACTGGGGCGCCAGGAAGCCCTGTCGGGACCGCACGGGGGGCACTGGGATGTCTGAGAGGGGTCAGGTGGCCACGCCCTCCCCATCTCCCTTTCCTCAGTGCCCATTATTGCCAACTTTCCCTCCTCAGAGTCTGCGAACTCTGTTTTCCTGCAGCCCTAGGCTAGTGGGGGGAGCTGAGCCTCAGGTCAGTCTGCAAAGGGCCCCGGGCCCCGGGCAGGCTGGGGTGGAAGGATCCTCCCTTAGGGTTGAAGGAGACTCTCTGACCCAGGGGCGGGGTGGGGGAGGACCAACAGTCCTGTTTCCAAGGGCCCGTCCTTGCTGGAAGGCCATGGAAAACAAAGGCTTCCAGAGAGGGAACAGCTCGGTGGGGGATCTGGGATGCGGGGAGATTGGCAGGGCCATCAAGAGGGCAGCTCTGTGGCCTGAATCATAAGGAGGGACAACCCCAAGAGCCTACATGTCTGGGAGCGTCCATGCGGTGGGCGCAGCTCCCAGGGAGCAAGAGGTCTTCAGCGCTGCCCCTCATCTGGGACCCCGGGTACATGGTGTGGCCTCTGAAACTGAATGTCGGAGTAGCTCGCTCCCTAGGTTGTTGTGAGGCTCAAAGGAGGTGACACATAACAATAACTAATATTTATTTTATTGATTACTGGCCATCCCCGCCAGATCAAACGTCCACTCCTGAAGCAAAATGGTACTGTGATGCCAATGGACTGGGCTCTGAAGCCAGTGCGACGCCGGGGCCACGGCAGGGCCGACAGGGGTCAGTAGGAGTTGAGGGGACCCAGATGTGCCACGGACATTGGCCACACGGGCCCGGAGGAGGCAGGAGGGCAGGAGGCCAGCAGGACACGTCGCAGGGGATTGAGGGTACAGGCTCAGCAGGTGCCAGGCTCATAGGCCAGCGAGGCCGCTTCTCAGACCTCGGCACATCGCTAACTCCCACCCTTGGTCTCCTCGTCTGTACAAAGGGGCATGACGGTCGTCCTTAGGTTCCGGCATCGATGAGGTACCTACCATCCACCATGTACCGTTTCGGAAAATCGACTGGTATTTTTTTCCCCACTGTATTTCCTTCCTTCCCCACCCTGCTTCCATTCCGGCAGCCATCCTCCTCCGGGCTCATTGCCTCAGGGAGAGGATGTGACCAGAGGAAGCAAACGGGATGGAAGGAGTCTCTTCCGGACCTTTGTGTGCAAAAAACCCTTGGCTGTAGAGGAAATGGCAAAGGGAACAGATGTAGGAGGAAAACATCCTGAGTGAGCAATGATAACCCACCCCACCCCCTGGAAGGCCCTCCCTGGGAGGGAGGAAGAGGCTGGCGGGAGGAAGAGGCTGGCAAGGGTCAAGGACGAGGATGCAGTGTCGTGTCTGGGTCCTGGGGAAGGGCCCGGCTCCACCGGAGGTCTGGGTTCTGGGAGCAGAGAAGACTAGGCCTTCCCTCCGGGGCAGAGCCCACAGAAAGGAAATTGCCGTTGTCCTGACAAGGTCATGTTCTCCAATAGCCCCATTGGGCGTTCTCCTGTTCCCCCTCAGGCTGGGGAAGCAGCACGTGGGTCTTAGGTGCAGCGGGACCCAACAGTGGCAAGACCTCCACCCCCTTCCGCACAGGTAGGATCATGGGGCCCCTTTGTGGTGACCAAGTGGACTCATGACATCAGGGATCTCACTTGATGCCTTGTCTCTACAGACAGCCCCACTCCCACCCATGAGAACTGAGACGTCTTCCTGGGGAAGATGGTGTGAAACTTGTAAGACATGCCCACTGTTAGCTCGGGGATCCAAAGTGGAAATAAGGCTGAGTCACAGAAAGTAAAGAAAGTCCTGTTTCTCTTACACACTTGAATCGTGGACTGTGTGAGACAGGTGCCGACAAAGGGATTAGCCTGGGGCCTGGTGCGTGTGTCGTAGGGTCCAGTGTGGGTACGCCACGTGCGGCCAGAGTGTTCGACCCGAGGCAGGCAGGCTGGGGAGCCCTGGCTGTGAGGCTCCCAGCACCCTCCCTGCTGAGGGCACTCAGGTGGGCAGCTGCGACCCCGGGGATCCCTCCCCTCCACATGCCATGAGCATTTCTCCCACTCTTCCCAAGCTCTCCCCACCCTTTGTATCCCCAAGGTGCTTCTGGGGTGACTCCATGCTTCCTCAGACCACAGTTTGAACACCCCAGCTCTCTTCCAATCCCTTCCATGTAGGGTTGAAGCAGAGCCCTGATCGTCGCTGTTGCCCTTGGTTCCATGGCTGGAAGGTGGCCCAGAGCCCGGACTCCCACTCAGGGCTCCTTTGAGAGGAACCAGCAGACATCTCTTCTGCTGAGGGGCAATTGAGACCTGCTTAGGAAGCACCATCAATCTGACTCCTCTTACTTTCCTGCTGTCTACTCATGAGCTCCTTGTAGCTAATTTGCATAGGAACTAGAGGAGCTGGGGCGAGCCTGGTTTAGCAGAAAGAATGGCAGGGGATCAGAGTTGCTATATGGGTTCAGGACAAATAAGAAACACACACCACCTGGTCCTTGTTAAGTGCAAAAATGCACGTGAAGTGCTTTAGCACAGAGGATGCACTCGGCCCGTCTCTATCTCTTAGTTGTGTTGTGACCCTGAGCATTCTCATCTCAGCTTCTCGTCTGTGAAATGATGACAGTGACGCCATCTCCTGGGGGGTATTTTGAAGACCAAACTAAATAATGGATATGAAACTTCTTCGAAAAACATAAAAGTAAGCCAGTGGTATTATTATTTGGCCAATAGTTGAATTTTCGTGCACTTACACATCAAGCCAAACACAATTCACCTCTAACGTTTGAGACCATGATCGTTCTTGATGGAAACTTGCGTGTGAATTTTACAGCTTGTTCTTCAACCCAAGGGAGAATATTTTATTTGCTTTCACAGCCTAACCCCTGTGATCAAGGCAGAAAATGAATTTAAAGACAATAAAGCTTCAGCTTGGAAACTGGAACATAAATAAAATAAAGTACCAATTTGTGATTGAAAATCACCAGAGTTTGGCGACACAGAACCAAAACATGGGACCCTGTGGTTTTTCGTAACGATTTTGTCTTTTAAAGAGAGTTTGATGATAAATTGTTGGAAAAAACAAACATGATTAATTAAAAATGGATCATAGATATAAATGTAAAAAGCAGAAGTATTAAACTGCTAGAAGAAAATAGGGAGAAAATAGATAAACTTGGGTGTTGGCAATGACTTTTTAGACACATCAGCAAAGGTGTGATCGATGACAAAAATAATAAGCTGGGCTTCATTAAAATTAAAAACTTCCACTCTGCAAAAGACTGACAAGAGAGTTAGAAGACAATTCACAGATGAGGAGAAAATATTTGCAAGACAGCTCTGATGAAGGATCTTTATACTCTGAAAATCTCTCTACTTTCTACTCAGCTTTGCTGTGAACTTAAAACTCCCCCCAATATGAAACTGCTCAAGAAAATCAGTGTGAGGCAAAGACTGTCTTCCCATACCAGACTGTCCTTCTAAACTTTTTTTTTTTAATTTTAAATTGTGATCGAAGTCACTGTTTACTTGAGACTCTACTCCTTGGATTAAAACAAGAGATTTGAGCTCTAGCCTGTTTAAACCACTAACTAAGTGCCCTATTTCGGGAATCTCATGTCTTCCTGTCCTTCCTTCCTTCTTTCTGTACAGTGGTGGTGGCATTTGGTATGCTGGAGGCAGTGTGGTGGTGTTGGCCATGATGGTGGGGGCCGTAGACAGTGGTGATGATGGGGTTGGCCATGATGGTGGGGGCCGTAGATAGTGGTGATGATGGGGTTGGCCATGATGGTGGTGGCCGTAGACAGTGGTGATGATGGGGTTGGCCATGGTGGTGATGGACATAGACAGTGGGGATTGGGGTTGGCCATG
>PITA01008487.1:0-84113 GCA_004023965.1 Spilogale gracilis | reverse complement strand
CACACTTTCTCCCCAACACATATAGACACATACACACAGATTTCTAGGCCACTGACTGGTGAGAAAGCCAGGCAAAAGCACAATGACCACCAGCACTGGTAGCCATCCTGGTAGCTGAGACTCTACTCGAGTGAAGGGAGGAGCACTGGAGAAAACATAGGGACTCCAGCACCCCATCTGTCAGGACTAGCCTTGGGCCCATCTCTGGTGAGGCCTAAATCAGCATCCCATTTCCCCGCTACTTGCCCTTGCCTGGAAAACCTTTTAGAACCCAAGGTAGCTTTCCAGGAGCCACATTTCTCTTAAGGCGGCCAGGCAGGTGACCACCAACCCCAAGAAAGGGACATCTGAGCCCAAGAAGGAAGGTCAGAGTGTCTGCCAAGAGCCTGTGTTCTTCCCAGGCAAGTCTGAGTGTCTCAGGAAGCTCGGAGCCTGCCCTGCCCAGCTGCCAAATGCCTCATGTGTGCATTTCCTATTCCTCCCACGACTGACCTGCTAAGTAGGAGATGCCAGCTTGTGAATGGAGACACAGGTGTAAGACACGAAGCCAGAATCAAGACTGGAACCCAGGTTGGCTGGGCTAGAGCCGTGCTCCCTGCTCACCGCACCATGCTGAAGGTCACTGTGCTTTCAGCACTCTGCGTCTCCAGCCCAAAGATGGAAGCATCGGCTTTTAAAATGTAAGTTTAGAATTTACTACCCACAGATCCCTTCATGTAAGTCTGGCTAAAACCCACAGCACCTTCTATGGTTCTGAAATCCCTTCCTCCCCAACTGTGTGATGGGCAGGGCAGTGCCACTGGGAGACCTTTCTGAAGCAGGCCTTCATGGTGGCCAGATAGGGCCTGGGGGCCTTTCCTGAGATGCATGCTGGCTCTGCTGGGAGGGACAGAGCCACCCCCATCCTGAGCTGGCCTCACCCCGTGCTTGTGTTTATAGAATCAAGGACTGCTCAAGAACAGGCCCCTCATACCCCAGCTGTGCTGGGAAGACAGGAGCTGAACTCTGGGTTTTCAGCACAAAGTGGCTTCTGGGGCCCACCTCTGCACTGATGGCAGGTAGAAGGGCCAGTGAGCCCCTCCCCTGGGGGTAAAGGAAGCAGAGAAGGGCCGTGGGGGTCAGAGAAGAGCGATCGATGCAGGAGAGTCAGAGGCAGCAAGACTCGGAGGCTTAGCAGAGGCCAGAGAGCATTTGTGAGCAGGAACTACCTTTCATGGACATTTTCCTCAATCTCTTAACTGAGCTGTGACTTTTAGAGGCCAGACAGGAGGCGGGAGGGCTGGCGGGCTGGGGTGCGCGGCTAAGACACACAGGGAGTCCAATGGCTGACATCAGAATACTCGTCATGCCTACACGGGGTGCGAGATCAGACATGCAGAGAGGGGAGAAACGTTAGAAGGAGTCATTTGGCATGTGATGTCCACAAACCCCGACTGAGTCCAGGTGGCACTGTGAAGGGCCAGCAAGACCCACGGATCTTCCTGAGGAATCGGCCGCTCGAGGCTCGAGGCAGCTAAGCTCCAGGTCAGGAACCAGTGAAATGCCTGGCTCATCAGCACTCCACAGGTGTCTGTACATGCCACCAGCCAGCCCGCGCCCACAGCATGCAGGGAAGGGGCAGGGCGAGGCCACTGGCTTCAGGAGGATACAATGCCAGTCCGGGTGGGATCTCCCTGTGCCAGGGGCAAGAAGGAGAGTGGAGGGGCAACATGGAAGGACAGAGGCAAACTATGGAGACACGGACAGGGTCTCGTGCTCACAGTCCTCCCCCTGTGCTCCCGCTGGCCATGCCCTCTGGGCCCCAGGTCCCCCTGCCTCTGCCAGGATACCATCTGCTTTCCATCTGGCCCCTCTAGGGGCCTCCGGTGCCACTACTAGGGCGGGTGAGCAGGAATGCTGGCCTCGGGCCTGCTCCCCGACTGAGGCCTCCCTGTGGCTGCTCCTTTGGGGCAGCAAAGGCCCTGGGCCATGGCTCCCTACTCCAGCAACCTCAGTCTGTGCTCCAACAGTCTTTTCGGTCCTGGAGGGTAGCTCCGTGGGCACACCCAGAGCGGAAAGGCCTCACTCCTCAGCCTGGTGTTCCACACACACACCTTCACCCCTTGCTGCTCCCTTGGCACTCCCTGAGGACCTAATACTCCCTGAACACAGCATGTAGGGAGCACCTACTCCGGTCACACCCTCTGCCTGCTTTGTTGTCCAATCTTCCCTGCTCTCTGTCTAGCTCAGTAACACACCTGCCACAGGCTAAGGGAGCTCTGGCCTCCCCGAGGGGACCTTCCGAACGCTCAGAATCAGCTCGGGGGCTGGGTCCTGAGGGCAGCCCAGGACAGGAAGCGGGGATCCTGGATGGGCCAGGCAGATGGCACTGCCCACTCCAAAAGCGATGCAGGTGGGGGAGTGGAAACCTGCCCCCAGGGGCCCCATCCAGGCCAGCCACCATGGCCTCTAAGAACAAAGACTCAAAGTAGCAAACACATCCAGTCAGGGAGAGAAGCAGAGGGCAGCCAGCAGCCTGGGCAGCACAGCGGAGGGGGGCAGGTTGTACTGCGGCGGCCACTCGCAAGAGACCCCAAAGCACACATCAGAAGAGCAAGGCTGCACCCTGGGCACTCGCTCATCGGGCAATGCCATGCCACCAGCATCTCCAGGTTGGCTGCTCCTGAGCTCAGTCAGAAGTGGGTCTGAACTGAGTGGCAAGGTAGGCCAAAGGACAAGCAGGCAAGGAGGGAGGGGCAGGGGCACAACAATGGAGGAGAAGGAGCAATGCTTTAGTAGAACCCTGGGCCTTTGCCGACCACGACCTCCTCCTCCAACACTCTCTGCTCCACTTCAACCAGACCTCTCCCCAAGCATCACCTAGGAGGCAAGCCCTTCGCTGACCACCCACCCTATCTGAAAGGGCCACATCTCTGTCTCCTCTATCCTGGTGAGCATTCTTACCAGCTGAAAGGACTCGCATATGGGTGTTGTGACTGCTGCCCTCCCTGCACTGAGCAACGAGGGCAGGGCCCAGGCAGAGCAGGGGCACAGTACCTGTCTGCTGGGAACCGCGATACCCCTGAACGCTGCCGGGAGGCCTCGGCAAGGCCAGCACGAACAGCGCTTCTGCCCTCATAGATGCAGAGCCCCTCCCCTGAACTCAAGTCACAGACACTGAAGTCTCAACTTAGAAGCCTGCAGAGCAGCGGCCCCTGCTCCATGGCTCGGACTTCTTTCTAGAAAGTGTGAAAATCACCCCACACTTGGCAAAAGCAACACCCACTGGACAGGATGGCCAAGAGTGGGTCATCACATCTTCCCAAGAGCAGGGCTTAAAAACAACCCCCCAAACTCCTAACATCCCCAAATAACCGTAGCAGCCCACATGGCCACAGCCCTTCACTTACCCGCCAGACCCCCAGGGAGAGCAGCCCGTGCAGCGGTCAGATGTGCAAACACCTCCTTTCGGACACCAGGGGTTGGCCCCCTGCCTAGTGACCAGGACTCCGGTCCACGCCCGTCCTCTGACCTGTCTCACAGAGCTGAGTACCAGCTCCACTCGCCCCTGACTGCCTGGCCTCAGGCAGGCTACAGCAGCGTGACACACAGACACTTCAGGGAGAGGGCTGGGCCAGGCCGTGGGAAGGCTGTCACCTGAGGCACAGCAGGCCTGACCTGGAGGTGGCTCCTCTGTGGCCTTCCTCGACTGCACAGGGTACCCCCAGTCCTTCCACAGAGTGACCACTGTTTTTCAAACCTACCAGCAAAACCCTCCGTCTACCTCACAGAGGCCTGAGTGTTCCCGAATCCGTAAATGTGGCTTGGGACAAGAAGACATTCTCCAGACCCTACTTCCTGGGGCTGCCTTGGGACCTCTCCTTCCCTGGCACCTCAGACTAGGGTCCTACCGACAGGGGACAAGGCAGAGCCTGTGTTCAAGGGAGGTGGCATCTGGCCATGGGCTCCAGTCTCCACTCCTTGCTGGCTGGGACTGAGTTCCCCAATCTTTGAGGTCTGTTTCCCCAGTGAATAAAATGGAGGTTAAAAGACCCACCTACCTCCAGGATTGATCCAAGAGCCAAGGTCACTGGGGACATGGAGGACACCCCAGGATGCAGACTAAGAGGGTCCTCAGCCTCAGGAGCAGAGGAAAGGGAACGAGTGCTATGCAATCCCCAGACCACCTTTGAGCTGCATTTAGAAAGGTTTCTACAGCATCTGTATTAAGCCTTAGCGATCAGAGCTGAATGGAGCTCAGCCACATGCCGGCCACACCTGGTCATGCACAACCTTTCTCCAGTAAGATCACCACCCCACACACACGCATGGATCTGACTCAGCTGGTGCCACAAGAAGACCTCAGCTGGGCAGGAACTTTGCAATCCCCACATCTCTGCTCATTGTTCTCTCTGCCCTAGGGGAGGGCAGATGGCTGAGCAGCTAAAGCACGGTCCAGAGGGCCCCACTTTCCTGTCTTCTACCACCTCTCTGACTGGTCCCTCCACCTCCTTCCAGGGCTCTTCCCAGCATCCTACCGACAGTCTCTGTAAGCTCATACATTCCTCCTCCATGGGGCTCAGAGGCCACCCCATTCCACCCTAGATTGCTCTTCCGAGCCGCACATCCAAATGTCCACTGCCTCTGGGGCATTCCCCACCCTCCACAGGCTACAACCCAGTAGCGCCCCCCCCCCACCTCCCTCTGCGCTCCCATCGGACTGGGGAGTGGCACAGTGGAACTGCTAAGAATCCAGGTTCTGGCGCTTGGAACACCTGGGACTGCATCCCAGCTCTGCCAAGGGCTGACCAGCTGATCTTGAGAAGTTTCTGGAACTCTCTGAGGCTGTTTCCTCAGGTAAAAAATGGGAATAAAAGTACCTACCTCGCAGAGCTGTTACTGGGAACAAACAAAAGAAGATACACACAAAGCCCCTCCTAAGCGGCTCAGTAACGCTGACAGCCACACACTGGGCCTCCTTCCATTCCGTCTCTCTCGTGACCCACCTAGTCACCAAGTCAAAATCTCTTACCTCCACCACTGCCCAGGCCTATGTCAGGCCCTGGCTAGCTCCCCTGAGCCATGAAGTCAGGCTCCCTGAATAGGCCTATCCCCTAGAACCCCGCATGCTACTAGAGTGACTCACTCAATACACAGACTTGGGTTAGTTTATTCCCCTGCGTCAACCTCGCTACACTCCCCTTTCTATGACACTTGGCTTTTCCCACTCATCAGAAAGTAACTTTCAGGAACTCCCTAACCTATAAAAGGAATTTTAAAAACAGTTCAAAGGTGTATGGTATACAAAAGTTTGAGGGGTGGGGTGCCTGGGTGGCTCAGTCATTAAGCGTCTGCCTTCGGCTCAGGTCATGGTCCCAGGGTTGAGCCCCACATCGAGCCCCACATCGGGCTCCCTGCTCAGCGGGAAGCCTGCTTCTCTCTCTCTCACTCCTCCTGCTTGTGTTCCTTCTCTATCTGTGTTTCTCTCTGTCAAAAATAAATAAAATAAAAAATAAAAAATAAAAAATAAAATAAAATAATAAAATAAAATAAAATAAATTAAAATAAAAAGATTGAGGGGGACGCAAAGCCCCTTATTCTAAAGGGTAACTCCAGCCAAAACAGCTGGGTTCCCCAGAGGGACCCTTCGGGGAAACACATCAAGCATTTCAGAATGGACAAGTGACTCAAACCATAATTAAAGTGACGTGAAGCGGCGCCTGGGCAGCTCAGTCAGTTAAGCGGCTGCCTTCTGCTCAGGTCATGATCCCAGGATCCTGAGATTGAGCCCACATCAGGCTCCCTGCTCAGCGGGGAGCCTGCTTCTCCCTCTCCTTCTGCTGGGCCCCCTGCTTGTGCTTGTTCTCTCTCTGCTGCCCTTTGTCAAATAAACAATAAAATCTTTATTAAAAAAATAAAGCGATGTGGAAATTTCAAAGATGGGGAAAGGTCCACACTAGGGGACCCACTGTCATCAGGCAAGCCACCCCCGACAGGCTCACTCAATGAGGGTACTCCATCACGGAAAAGAGGCACTGTCCCTACCAGGAGCCACTGTGGCTTTCCGTGAGAACGGAGAGGGTCACAAGACCCCTTTCCCACAGTCTTCTCCCTGGCCCCGCATTCTCCCACCGCCTCCACATTGCCCCCTGCCAGACACAGCCTGTTCTGGGACCCAGGACCCAGCAGGGTGCCTACCTGCGAGGGCGTGCTGGACCCGGCTGGGCTTCGGCATCTGCACGGGCACCGTGGCAGGGACGCTCCCAGGGCTGTTCACAGGACCGCTGGGGAGTGAGGCACTTGTGGAGAAGAGAGAACAAAGCTGAATGGAGGAGCCAACTTAGCAGAAACAAGAGCCAGAGCCAGCCCCGGATGCGAATACTCTGGTGCTGCCGGGGCCCCTCCACAACTTCACTTTGCACGGCCGCCTCTGTGTGAGCGAAGACCTCTGTTTTTGTTTGTTTTTTTAAAATTAAAGACCGTGATATTGGAAAGAAAAGCAAAGAAAACTGAATTTCACCACTCTCAGACCCAAACTAACCTAGAGAAGCTGAGGGTGTGAAGAACTGAGGATGTGAAGCCCACAGCCTGGCCCACTGCCACCACCACCAAAATCAAGGAGGGACAAACTCCAAGCATGTGAAGAGGGGGACCGGCGGGCGGGGGCAGGGGAAGCACGGGCAGGTGGGGCCAGAGCCCTGATGAGAAAAAACACTGCTGGGGCGTGAGACTCAGCAGTTTAGAAGCAATCAAGAAGGAAGTCTTAATTGTCAAAAAAATATTTTCCTGGGCAATTCAGACTCTGAAGACAATCCTAAAAGAATTTTGAGCTCACTAGCTTTGTCAAAATGAGGGCACTATGGTACCTGGAAAGGGGAAATCCGGCAGAAACCTCTCTCACATGTCCTCCAAACCAGTATCACTGGTAATATGATCAATCAATACCAGCAACTCCAAGAAATGGTGCTCTGAGGACATAACCCACTTTTGAGGTTCCTGCCAAACTGTATAACCTCAAGCATGAGAAAGCAACTGAACTAGCCCAAATCGAGGGACATTTGACAAAGTAACTCTTCAAAAGTGTCAAGGTTATGGATGATAAAGACGGTGGAACTCCTAATAAAGGGAGGATGGGGAGGAGAAATAATGACTGGATGTGAAGTGAGATCCCACAGGACCGTAGGACAGAACAGGAGTAGTGGACAAAGTGAAAATCGAGAAAAGTCTTGGTTAACAGTAATGCCCCCATGATGGCAACTGTGTCTCTACAAGATAAGTCAAGGAAGGGAGTGATGGAAACTCTCTGTGCTACTTTTGTAACTCTTCTGTAAATCTAAAATTAGTTTAAAGTTAAGGCATTTTGGGGCGCCTAGGTGGCTCAGTTGGTTAAGCAACTGCCTTCTGCTCAGGTCATGATCCTGGAGTCCCAGGATCAAGTCCTGAATCGGAGGTCCTGCTCTGTAGGGAGTCTGTTTCTCTCTCTGACCCTCCCCACTTTTCATGCTCTCTCTCTCTCAAATAATAAATAAAATCTTTTTTAAAAAATTAAGGTTTTTTTTTTTTAAATGAGGTTCTTGCTTCCCACAATAACTATATCTGGGTCATTCATTTGGTTTAAGCCATTATATTTCTCAAGTGATAATAAATCTATGCCACTGTGGTTTGAGGCCCTCCGCCCACTGGAGAATGGTTGGTGTAGATGGCCTAAGATGCCAGGCAAACACCCTCCCCCAACCGCTGACCTGCCACCCCAGTCCCTGTGCCTTTCGGTCCATCCCGGCCAATGTTAAAGATGGTGCTACCAGAAGGGTTACAAAACCCTTCTGCACAGTCCCTACACAGGAACTCCCGAAGGACAGGGTCGGGCTGCTTTCGTCTGCTCCACTGGGCCTATCCTGGAGCCAGGATGGTGCTCAGGAAATGATGGACAGCTCTGATCTACTGTACTGCCCTCCTGGCTGCCGGCAAACCAACAACCTGCCTGGTTTATGGTGAGCACTTCCAGAAGCTGCCCCAGATCCTTCCCCACCACCAGCCCAAGGGACACAGATCCTGCTGGTGGAAACTACATGAAGCTGGCTGGTTCTGATCCAAACCAGAACCTCACACTCAGCCGGTGCTAAAGCTGCCAGCACCCCACCCCCACCCCCAGTACAGGGTTGGGGGCAGAGCAGGCACTCCAGTATTTGTCTGAGTAAAGAGGTTGTTTTTTCATTTCTGGATCGTTTTCCCCAGAGACAATCAGCTGTGTGGCACTGCCCAGATCAGGGCTTCTTGCCCACCTCAGCTACTCTCAAGCCCGAGAGAACAACAGACCTGGCTCCACAGGGCTCTGACATTACAATGGAAGAGCTGGGCGTGCGGAACACCTGCACCAACAAAGCTTTAGGCCCCACTAAACCATTTAATTTGGAGCAACCCTCCCCTCAACCCCAAGCCTGTCTCTCCACTTTGGTTTTTTAAAGGGCTATAGATAATCTCTGACAGTCTGCAATTCTCAGGTTCTAGAAGTGAAGGAGTTCCAGAAGACAGAGCCTTTCCAGGCCTCCTTCATTTCCCAAGCCAGCTCTACAGGGGACATGGAGCTTGAGCCCTCAAGAGAGCCGGAAAGCCAAAGCCTGGCTCGACAACTCCCCCACATTGGTGGGCTACTCATCACTGACCCAGACGGGATCCCAGAAGTAGGGTCCTCCTTTGCTGGGGAGAGGCACTTATCTGAAAGAGAAGGCCTTAGATTCCCCCACCAAGAACTGGAGCAGAAAGCAGGCATGCAATAAGGCTCCCACTGGGAAGCTCACCCTGGACTTGGGGCCAGGAACTGTGACTAAGTTCTGTGGGTCTCACACTGTTGCCACTTCCCCTACCACTCATCCCAGTTCCTCCCCTAGATGTTTCCCTGCAGTCATGAAAGCAGTAAAAGGACCCAATGGTTCCCAAGATGGGGAATCTCAGGGTGGACAGAACCTCAGAGGTCACTGATTCCCACCCCTCACCATCCTCAAAGGGCCCAACGGGCAGAATGTTCCCCAACATGGGCAGTATTTGCCCCATGGAGTGCCCTTCTCTGAGAATTTTTTCCAATCACAGCCTCCTCTGAGGGTTCAGGGGTCTACCTACTAGGCCCAACCTGGCTTTCCTGTCTGGGACTATCCCTAGGAGCTTCCAAAGGAGCTCAGAAATGAGACGTGAGGACTTCCAGTATTCTGGGAAGCAGCATGTGACAGTCCCAGACAAGGGGCAGAGCTGGGAGGCTGGAGCAAGGACACGCAAAGCCTCCCACCAGCTCCCCCACAGGCCGGCGAGCCAGCATCAGCAAGCAAGCCCTGACGTATAAGGAGCACTAGATGTGAAGTCCAGAGTCCCCCCTTCCAGCACCCTCTCTGGCTTCAAGCTGCGAGCCCTCGGCCAGGTCAAATCCCTTTCTGAACTTCAATTTCTCTATCTGCAAGATGAGAATAATTCCAAAAGGCCCCCAGGGTTGTTGTGAGGCTTAATCTGCAGCCCAATGCAAATGTCCACTTTACCCTGTTCTCAGAGGAGTTAAGGGGATATATAGGAAAGCTGAAGAGCTTCCCGCAGGGCCCCCAGAGAAATCCCAAAAACCCTAATACTAGAGCAGAAGAAACTTTGGATTTCCCAGACCAACTCAGTCTTGGGAAGGGAGAGGAGAGACATGAGAAGGGAACAGAGCTGACCCAAGGGCCTACAGCCAGTCAGTCAGCATCCCCCCATCCCCCTCGCCCTAGGATCCTGAGCATGTAAGCCAGGCAGACAGCAGGAGGGAGTGCTTTTAGAGGCTGGGAGAATAGCAGCAGCAAGAACGGAGCAAAGGGAGAGCCGTATCTGAGGGCCAACTCAGGGCAGAGTCAAGCCTCCCCCAGGCCTAGCCACAGCAAACAGACTGCCAGTCTCGATCATCACCTCAAGTCATCAAAACGTTAAGCCACCACACCCTCTACTAAAGAGTGTGCATGACACATTTTGGAAAG
Source organism: Spilogale gracilis (assembly GCA_004023965.1). Classification (NCBI taxonomy): domain Eukaryota; kingdom Metazoa; phylum Chordata; class Mammalia; order Carnivora; family Mephitidae; genus Spilogale; species Spilogale gracilis. The sequence continues at coordinate 74,145 of PITA01008487.1, read as the reverse complement.
TTTTCTGTCCAACACCATTAAAACACAAGTTTTGGTGCTTAAAGGGATAAAATTCAGCTACCAGGAAATTTTCTTAAACCCAGCAGCTCAGTGTGTTATTGCCTACTCAGAAAGCGTCCTGGGGCACAGGGAAGTCTGACAGCCAAGGTTTTACCCAGGTTGAGCAAGAAGCGATCTGAAACCGCATGGGTTCCAAAATAAAAACCACATGGGTTCCACAAAGTTTGATTTTGCTCACTCGCATGTTCTTTCCAGTGGCTACCAGTAAATACGGCTGGTTCCCAGGCTCCCCAGCCCATAGTACCACCAGTCCTGCCACTCTCTGGGAAACTTCCACCTAACGCAGTTGACACTCATTCAGCTTGGAGAACCATACCAAGGCCCCTAAGGAGACCAAGGTGCCAAGCGTTTTCGCTTTCAGTGTTCCTGGCTCTGCTGGGTCAAGAGGCCAGGTATTCATTAAGTGCCCCCTCCCCCCGGCTCTACAATACCCACCAGAAAGAGGGTCACCCTACAAATGAGACATGGGGAAACCTTGTTTTTCAAAACAGGGAGGGATAGGCCCATGCTAGTGAACAGTGCCTCTCCCAGCTCCTGAAAAGCTGGAAGAGATAAAGATGAACACCCACCACATAGGTAGGCCCCTTTCAGGCGGTTTTAACTAACAGAGCCAGTTGGCCTGGTTTCGTTCCTGGCTTACAACTGAGGCAAGCAGGGCAAGTAGCAACACGCATGCCCAGAAGCACAGGTGAGCCCGTCTGGCCCAGTCACCTTCCCCTCTGTAACTTGCCTGGCCTGGACCAGTAGGGCCCACTCTGGCAGTCTCTCGAGCCCTCAGGCGGGGGAGGGGGATGCCAGAGAAGTATCAGAGGAGACCAATGGGAGCCCCATACCAGGAGAAAGCAAAAAAGCCCATTAAGATACCCGGCTGGATCCCAGAATCTCAGCTCCAAACTACCTAGAAATGTGCCTCAAAATAATTTGTAAGAACTTAAGAAGCCCCAGAGGCTCAGCAAACTAACCTAATAGAAGCCGCTCTAGCCCTGCTGATAACCATTCTGGGCTAGCAGACAGCATACTCTTCTCTGAAAGATTCTGACCCGCACACTGGAGGGGGCCTCACAGAATGCTGGGTGGGGCTGAGACAGCACAGAGCCCTGCTTGCTAACGCCTAGTGAAAACCCAGGGAGAAGGCCAAGTGACAGCTCCAGTCACCCCATTCCCAGAAAGACCTCTGGTCCACATGCCCCCAATCCCTGAAGGAGAAGATGCCCAGGAAGATACCCTGACCCACCCGCCTCCTGTCTATGGACTCCTCTGCACTCATCCCTCAGGATGTCTCTGCCTTCCCCTCACTCGGCCTTTAAGAGAGTTTCGAGATCTCCGTGGGTCCCTCACGGCCTGCTCTGGGGCCTGGGTTTAATCCCAGCTCTGCCACTGGCTGGGGGCCCCACCAATTTCAGTGTGGTCACCCGTAACCTGAGGACACCACCGACCAGATGGCCATTACAAGGATTACTGCCGTCACTCTCACAGCCTAGCTACAGGCTCTCAGTAAACGGCAGTCATCACTGTGTCTTATAGAAGCTGGCAGGGTCCTCTGACACCCAGCTTTAAGAAATGCTAGAGGCCGACATCAGTCCATCGCAACGGACAGCAGGGCAGCCACAGGCCTGGGACAGGTCCCCATGTCCAGTCACCGGTCACCCTCTCAGAAACCAGCCCCCATTCCAGCTAAAGTTCAGCAATCTCTGAATGTTCCCCAAGCCCACCGCTTTCAATCAGCACCCTGACAAGGCCCCTCCTCAGCAACAGGTCTCCGGGCACCCTAGGAGCAAGCCCGCCCCCCCACCACCTCAGGGCTCCCGACTGTTTGGCGCCCTCCGGCCCAGGTGGGCCCCGTTCACCATCCTCCTCCAGGCGCAGAGAGCTCCACGAGCCACTGGGCCAAATGCACCAGCACGCAAGCCGCCTGTGGCCACTCGCACACACTCGGCACTTTCCTGGCTCCTCAACCGACCACTAAGCACCCGAACTGGGCTCACAGCCTTCCCCAGGCCAGGTGGGAGGGACTGCACCTTCCTTGTCTGTGTCTTCAGTGCCGGGCGCACAGGAGTCAATGACACGGCCTCAGGTTCACGGCAGAGCTATGTGGCACACTGGTGCAGCTCCAATGCTCTACAGAGAGCCGGACGCTGCTGAGTGAACGAAACTACGAGGCAACTACCAGCACGCAGGTACCGGAGGACAGGTGGGCTCCGCGCAAGGCAAGCCTGTAGACAGCTGGCACCTGGGCACCGGATGCCACAGCAGGGACAAGCCTGGAGCAGGGCCCAGGCCTGCAGGTATTTGGGCATGTCTTCCCAGCTAAATATGAGCAGAAACCCAAGCCTGCTGACACGGCACATGGTGGACAAACCAGCCCTCAAGAGCACGAGATACCTGGCTCCACTGGCAGTGGACAATCCTGGGGGCTGCTGCTGTGGTCCCAGGTGGGAGAGGCTGGAGCGGTGGAGGGGCTGGCTCCCCAGGGAGGGTGGCGCCCCACCCCAGGGGTTGGTGGTGTTCAGCCTGGGTGCAGACCTAGCCCCAGAGAGTGAAGGCTTGTTGTACGGGGCAAAGGCCTGGTGGGCCCCAAAGACAATGGCGGTCCTGTGGGGGGGCTGGGGGACAGGGTACGCAGGGAGGTTGGTCATGGAGTGGCGGTAGCGGCCTGACACCGGGCCAGTTCCACCGCCATTAAGGCACTGATGGCAAGAGCAGGCGACTCCCATGTGGCCTGGTGGAGCAATGATGGTGGTCACCGGGTATGGGGTTCCCACTTGACGCCGTACACTGCGGCAAAAGCTTGAAGTCTTGTTGGTCTGTGTGTGGGTGGCATAGTTGACAGTATAGTTGTACCCCAGGGGAGCCAAGTCCACAAGCTGGTTGCCCCTGGCCACCTGCTGCTCCAGGAAGTCACATACACTGGCTTCGTACGCCGTCCAGGAGCCATCGTCACTCAGCCATTCCCAGACAATACCCCGGCCAGGGGCGGAGTGCTGGGGGAACAGGTGCCTCCGCACAGCGCGCATGGTGCCTGTTCGAAAAGGAAGAGGACACATAAATGGTGAATCTGCTAGCCCTCCCAAAATAGGAGTTTAAAAATTCTCTTTCTAGGGGCACCTGGGTGGCTCACTCGTTAAGCAGCTGCCTTCAGTTCAGGACATATCCCAGGGTCCAGGGATCAAGCCCCACATTGGGCTGTCTGCTCTGCAGGAAGCCTGATTCTCCCTCTCCTACTCCCATTGCTTGTGTTCCCTCTCTCGCTGTCTCTCTCTGTCAAATAATAAAAATTTTTTTTTTCTGTCAAATAAATAAAATCTTAAAAAAAAAAAGATCTCTTTCTACAACCAAAATGAACAAGCATGGTCACAGTGTATATATGACCTTACGGCTGGCACTGGTTATGCTTTCCACAGTTCGGGTCAGAAGGACAGAAAGATCCCTCTAGGTGAAGCAACTAGGTGGGGGCATGGCACCTGGGTGGCTCAGTCAGTTAAGCATCTGCCTTCGGCTCAGGTCATGATCGAAGGGTCCTAGGATCAAGCCCCGTGTTGGGCTCCCTGCTCAGCGGGGAGGTCTGCTTTCCCCCCACCCTCCGTCCCTCCTCCCAGCTTGTGCTCACTCAAATGCACTTTCTCTCTCTCTCAAATAAATAAAACTTAAAAAAAAAAAAAGAAGAAAGAAAGAAACTGGGCCCACAGAGATCTAGTGGCAGAGGGGACCTGTGCTCCTCGGCACGAGTAGGGGATGTTGGGAACTTAGGTCAAAGAACAGCTGCGGTTCAGACTCCAGGCTTTTTCAAAATATTTCTAGTGATGAAAAATATGCAGCCCCACTTAAAAAAAAAAAACTGGAAAAAAAAAAAAAAACAAAGAAAATTAAACCGTCTGTAATCCAACGATCAAGACCAACCAACCACACAGCTTATACTGCCGAGCATCCTGTCCCACCTCCTCACATACCCTTAGGGAGCTGACGATCACACTGAAAACTTTTCAGGCTGTTTCCTTGTATTGGGCTGTATTTCTTACGTCTCTAGAACTTTATAAAACTCATTATTCGTGGTTACGTAAGTCCCTTAGATGGATGTACCATTCCCTATGACTGGTACATCTATTGGGACATACCAAGGAACAACTATTGGGAAACACCCTGTGGTTAGCTTATATTCTTAATAACCCGAAACTGAAGATTACAGAGAAAAAGAAGAAAATGAATTTGGGTCATGTTTCTAGTAGCACTTGCCAAAAGATGACCACCGCAATTCCCCTCTACTGGGTTCCCGACCTGACCCTTGCCTACGTGGCAGCCCGAGGGATACTCTTCACCTCCAAATCAGATTAGGGCACGCCTCTGCCCAAATTCTCCTACCACTCCCCCTTTTAGAATAAAGGCCAAAGTCCCTTCAAGGGACAACCTGCCCTTATCTCGGATCTGTCTTCATTCTTTCCTGGTGCCCTGGCCACCCAAGTTCAAACTCGGACCTCTCCGAACACTTTATGGTTCTATTCCCTGATAACGCTTACTGCGACCTCACGCAATATATAATTCCCACGTTATGCATCTCGTTTGCAGCCTCGCTCGGTGAACTGCAAACACCAGAAAGGCAGGGACGTCCCTCTGCATCCAGCTGATTGGAAGCCTTAGCCCTCACCCACTCGAGGACCCTGCCATGGGGATCAGAGTAGTGTGTCTCAGTCCCAGCACCAATGACTTCCTGGGCCAAGAATTCTTTGGCATGGGGCTAGTCCTGTGCATTTTTGCAGCATCCCTCACCTCTACTAACCAGAAGCCAGTGGCTCCCTGCCCCACATTTGTGACCAAAACACTGTTAAATGTCCTGGGGGACATGATCACCTGCAGTTGAGAACCGCTGGGTTAGAGGGGACAGGGGACAGCTCTAGGAGGTAGCTGCTGGTTCCAGTCTCAGTGATATGGATCAAAACACACAAAAGCCCACACACGAGCACAGGGGAGAGTGCGGTAACCCGTGCAACCAGGTCACACAGCCATGTGCAGTGGAGGCAGGACTCAGCATCACCAGGCCCTCCTTACTAGCATCACACACTACCCTCTGTGCTGGCCTGTCTGCAAGACCCCCCAATCTCTGCCGGTGGAAGCAGGCACTCTGGGTCTGGGGAACAAGGGTGAAGGGGCTGGGAGGGCCCCTTGAGAGCACTGTGCTCTCAAGGTACTCCCTGCTACTGAGAGGTACCTCTCACACTGTCCCTGAACCACTCACAGCACCTGCCTCCCAACTAACTGAGCGCATTTCAGGGACAGGACGAAGCTCTGAGAGTCACTCCTGTATATAAGTCCAACACGGGTGCTCTGATACGTAGGAGAGGCAGGAAGTGTCTTACCAGTGTCCTGGCGGAATTGGGTCCAGCTGGGGAGGTCAATGATGTAAGGGGCCAGCGAAGGGTCAGCCTGGCCCAAGGGGATGCTGTGAGCCAGGCTCCCCACCCCGAAGCGCTGGCCTTTCTGCTGGACGAACTGCTGCTCGACGTAGCTGCAGACAGCGGCACTGTAGGGATGCCAGGTGCCCAGCCCATCCTGCCATTCCCACACAGCCACCGCCACGGGGCTGGCGTACGCCTGAGCCAGGGAAGGGCTTGGGGCCATGGCCATCTTCCCCGGGACTCCCTCTGCTTTCCCAAACGGTTTCAGACCACTCTGGGCTGGAGTCTCAGGGTCATTGCCCAGTGCTTCCAGAAGACCTGTAAATAGGATAAACAGTTGCCAATGCATAGAGCATCCCTGAGAGTTGGCCTCAGTGCAGGGGCAAAAAAATTCTGCTTTTCCACAATCACTTTCTCCCCTAATACCTTAAGAGCACTGGCAGTCGAGTACCTGATCCTATCTCGTTGCACAGGCAGCCAGGAGGAATTCAGTCAATCAAGCATCTTACCTGCCTCTCAAATGCCCAATGAGATTCAGTGGAGTGAGTTCTGGATGCTAATCTCCAGCCCAGCTTCTTTTCACCAATCACTTCAGTTTGACCTAACCATTGAGTACATCCTCTTATCCTGTGTTTTCTTGAATAAACCCAAATCTCTCATGCACTGAGGCCATGGTCACCCCACTTGCACTGTGTGGTAGAGACTCTACAGTTTCTGCAGCAGGTTTGTCAGTGAAAGCCCTGCTATGCCACAGATGGAAAAAACCTGTGTCTCAGAAAGGACTAAGGAAGGGGGAGGGCTCAAGGACATCTGGACGGTCAACGGCAGAGCTGGGACTCAAAGTACTCCGGTCCCAGCTCCGCCCAGGTCTTCAGGCAGCCCCGGGAGGCACCACTAGCCACAAAGGGTACCCTAGATAAACATTAAAATCTCAGAGATACTAAAGCCTGGCCTCTCTGTACCCCAGTCTGGGCCTCACTGACCACCAGTCAGACCCAGAGGATTCACATCCATTTCTGGAGACGCTCCTCTCCCGACTACCTCAGCTCAGCCTCTTCCCTTGCCAACTCTACTCAGCCTTAAGGCCCGGGCTGCGTGGTTCGGGGAGGCTTTCCCTGGCCACCGATCATGAGAGCGTCTCCCTTGCAGCGCCGACCAGAACTCTGATGCCTACGGACACGTACAGGCAGGATGACAGTCCAGACCTTACTGCCTCTCCAGACAGCAGGAAGCTGGGAGTCTGGCTTGTCCACAGTCCTACCGCCAGCCCCAGCAGAGGCCTTGTCCTAAGTGTTATATACACATTAGTTCAAAACACAGCTGAGTGGGAAGTAGCCTGCAGCTGTCTGGAGAAGAGCACTATACTGTGAAGGCATTGTACTGTGTCAGGCCCCCAGAGTACCAGAGGAACAGGCAATTTAGTGACAAATGCCAAATATACTTGTCTCATGTATGCCTAACAGACTGACAAGGTGGTACTTTCTCTTTATGACAAGGCTCAAAAGAGGTCAAGGTCTTATTAAAGGGTACACAAATACTGCTAAGTGACAACAGAGAGCAAACTCAGATCAACCCAGCTCTAACGCCCATTTCTTGGACAGGAAAGCTCAGCCCGACTCTACCTGGGGCTCCACTTACAGGCCCTGCTGAGAAAGGAGGGAAGAGAGAGGAGACTCCATCCCAAGTCCTGAGCCACCCAGGTGCCCCTCGCTGTATCATCTTGACAAAAGTACCTAAGCTCACCCAGTTTGCGTTCTCCCACTTGAAAATGATGATACCAGCATCTGTTCTCAGTGCTTCTCACTGGTGTTCCGCCAGCTCTGCCCAGAGCACCCAGCACAGCGCCCAGCACACAGCAGACTGCCAAGCATGTGCTCCCTCCCTTTCCCTGCCACCCCCAACCCCACCCCAGGACCTCCGTCCCCACCCTTCAAGTCTGGGGGAGGAGCAGTGGCCCAGGGCGGCACTGAGCATGAGAACGCGGGCGATGGATGAGTCAGACCCGAGAGAACGCGGAGCACACCTGCGGGTGCCGGGGCAGCCAGCGAGCTGCCCACCGCTCCAATGAAAGCATACCTCCCACTCCAGAGGATCAGACCCTGGATGCCCTGGGCGGGCTGGTTTGTTAGCTCTGTGACTGCAATTAGAAGTCTCTGTAACCACATCCAGGTACAAATCACAGGACTGGTTTCAAAGCCAATTAATCCCAAGCCCGGACTTTCCTGCTAGCACCTCCTGGCAGGCATCACTTGTCTCTCGGGCAGCGGGGGCCTCTAGCGTATCAGCACACATGGTATGTTCCAGCACGTCCACATATCCCCAGATGAACCAACTCGCAAAACTCTGCCAGCTAGCCTGAGAGATACGGGCTAGAACTGCAGCTGAGGTTCTTCATGAATGCGTTTAGCCTCCACACACCAAGGGCCCAGCCTCATCCAGGCACTGCTGGGGTCCTGGAGACCCAGAGAGGAAGACGACATGGCACACAGCCGCCGTCTCCCGTCAGACCACAGCCTCCTCCTGAGGTCCAGCCACAACCCATTCTAGCAAGTGCCAGAACATTCAAAGCCATTGCCTACTGCCTCCTACCTGTTGATCCTGGTGTTACATGTGTCCAGACTCTGGGCCTCTCTCCACCAAAGAACTCAAACGAATGTGCACATCTTTCTAGACTCAGCCACAGCAGCCCCTTCTCCTGAGCCCCCTGACCCACACCCTTACCAGAAAAGCGCCGACTCCACCCCTCCCCCTCCCCTGCACGTCTTCCTGGTCTGTTCCACTTATTCGAACACAAATGACTGCATTTATTGGTTTCAGTGTCTGTCTCCCCACTGGAACAGGAACTCCCCGAGGGCAGAGCTGGGGCTGACCCAAAGCTGGGGCTTCAGCTTTTCAAATGCCTAATAATACCAGAGGGTCTGAAATACCAGCGGACAAGAGAGGAGAACCTTCTGCTCTGGGGGCTTGGGGCACATTTGAAGCGAGGCCCAGAAACGCCCACTGATGTTCCACTTGAACATGGCAATTATGTACACACAAGGGCCGTGTCAGGCGCCCATTCTCTGCAACCACCTCAGCCATCGTGAAGCTATAGTTCAAAAACCTAATTTGTTTCGTCTCTTAATGACAGGAGCTATTGAGGGTGTTCTTAATTATGAAAATAATAATTACTGTAATTGGCCCTGGAAAAAAAGCCTCAATCTGGAACTAAACACCTACAATAAGGGAATTCTTTAAGAAGTTACAGTATAACCTAATGATGGAATACGAGTCCTCAAAGATATTCACTAAAGGCTTACCGACCTATGACAGCACTCGTGACAAACACCAAATACAGGATACAGAACAGCACCCACTCCGCTGCTGGGCAGGAGGGTGTATCGTTCACTGGGCACCTACTGTGGGGCACTCCGGTCCTCCAGGCTCTCTCAAGTCTCAAAGGCCCTTGAAGGTAGGGATTGTCCCCCATTTTATAGGCAAGAGAATGGAAGCCAAAAGAAATTAAGAACTGGGGAAACTGGCAGTTAAGTCTGAAAAACATGTGACTCCTGATCTCAGGGTCATGTGTTCGAGCCCCACGCTGGGGGGTAGAGATTACTAAAAATAAATAAACTTAAAAAAGGAGAGCGCCTGGGTGACTCAGTTGGTTAAGCCACTGCCTTCAGCTCAGGTCATGATCCTGGAGTCCCAGGGTTGAGTCCCACATTAGGCTCCAAGCTCCGCGGGAAGTCTGCTTCTCCCTCTGACCTTCTCCCCTCTCATGCTCTCTCTCTCTCTCAAATAAATAAATAAAATCTTTAAAAAAAAAAAAAAAAAAGGCTAGGGGCACGTGGGTGGCTCAGTCGGTTCAGCGTCTGCCTTTAGGCGCACAACAGACAGCTTTAAAGCCTGTCCTGATCCCAGAGTCCTGGGATCAAGCCTTGCATAGGGCTCCCTGCCTGCTTCTCCCTGTCCCTCTGCCTGCTGCTCCCCCTGCTTGTACTCTGTCAGATAAATAAAATCTTAAAAAAAAAAAAAAGTGCACCTGGGTGGTTCAGTCCATTAGGTGTCTATCTTTAGCTCCCTGCTCCCCCTCCCTATACACACACAAGAGCAAATGAGCTCTGCCCTAGGTGACTTTGGGACAATCACCTTCCTTCTGTTGGCTCTACTACTCAGGCTGCTGGATGTGTTTTCCTGCCTCTGATGAGCACCGGAACCTATTTGCAAATGGGAGGAACCTATTTGCAAATGAGATCACAAACGCAGGAATGTAGGGTGCTCTCTTTGACACCTATGGCCTCCATGCCCACTTCTTCAGGATGCTCTTCTGCAGAACGGAGGAGTTCTGAGGAGCATGGACAGGAACCCAGCAAGCCCAGGCCTATTTCCTAGCCACCTCTCCTTCAGGGCCTTTCCAAGAAGCTTGGCCTGAAACTCCACACCACCAGCTGACACGGGCAGCATGACCTTCCAAGACCACTGGACAATGCAGCCAGCTGCCCGGGCCCTGGCAGGAAGCCTTTCTACAGACCTGGGGAAGGCCAGTCCTACACACAAACATGGCAAAGAAATGTCCTACCTGACTAGAAGTGTTGTTTTTAATGCAAATTTAAGACAATGGAACATTATTTCTTTGCCTATCAAAATAGTTTTAAGGGGCGCCTGGGTGGCTTGGTTGTTGGGCACCCGCCTTCGGCTCAGGTCATGATCCCAGTGTCCTAGGATCAAATCCCGCATTGGTCTCCCAGCTCCACAGGGAGTCTGCTTCTCCCTCTGACCTTCTCCCCTCTCATTCTCTCTCTCACTCTGTCTCTCTCAAATAAATAAAATATTAAATAAAAAAAGTTTTTTTAAATAAGTAAAAAACAAAACAAAGCTTAATTTCAACACTTGGTGCTTGCAGGAGCACATGGAGTCCTCCCACTCCTGGGAGGAATAAACCCTTTCCAGAAAAGTGTGGTAATACGTATGGAGTGGTTTAGAAACGTTTACTTGCTTTGACCCAATAATCTATCCAGGGAGATTATAGAAAACTTTTCGCATAAAGATATTTGCCATAGCACTATTCTAACCAGGTAGGAGAAGCCTAGAGGAAAACTCCACAGAAACCTACCCAAGCGTTCACACCTGCTGCCTTTCGATGAGAGAAACTGTAGGAGGCTTCTGATTCAACTTTCTTACCTACCTGAAACTCTTCACAATTTCTGAAGTGAGAAAGTATTACTTCCACTATCAGTAACACATCTCTTTAAAATGCCCAGCATTTTTAAAAGACCATAAATATAAACCAAATCACCACCGCCACGACTTACCATCATTACTTTAAATGGCTGCTAACCACCCCGGCGTGGTTTCGCAAATAACAGACCTCCTCAAAGTACCATGGCACCTCTTTGCCAAGACACATCCCCATCTCTGAGTGCTAAGAAAAGGCATAAAACAGACCATCCACGCTAAAGGTAGTTTAGCGTGTCTAAACTACCGCAACAGGCAGGCTCTGCAGGATGGGGCTTTGTCTCCAAAACAGATCACTCAGGCCGGTGCCACCCAGAACTTACCGGTTTCTGAGAGATGGAAGGACACTAATACATGGCCTGTCCTTTATGCACGGAGCTGCTGGACAGGAAGGGACAACTCCTCTTCTAGTGGGTGCCTGCCTGAGCCCTCCAGGGGCAGGTCAGAGCAAAACCTTCAGAACGGGGCTCAGAAAGTCCCAGGGTGGGGCACTTGGGTGGCTCAGCTGGTTGAGCATCCAACTCTTGATTTCAGCTCAGGTCACGATCTCAGGATTGTGAGATGGCGCCCAACCTCAGGCTCTGCTGAGGCGGGGGAAGGGGGAGGCCCTGCTTGGGATTTTCTCTCTCCCTCTGTCCCTCCCCCTGCTTGCGGTCTCAATCTCTCTCTCTTTTTCTCTCTTTCAATAAATAAACAGCAAACCATAGGGTGGCCAGGGGGCAGGCCCTAGCAATCTTCGATTCCCTGGAGGCAACCTCCCCCACCAGCACCAAGAACCACTATGCTATTCCTTCTCTGCTAGGTCTCCAGGCCTCCCCAGGTGGTCAAAATGGGGGAGCCGTGAAAGCAGTGGCAGGAGTTATAGCGATGGCCACCAACCAAGTGCTTACAAGGCACCACGCACTGAGCACCTTACATGGGTTCTTGTTCAAGCCTTGTGGTCCTGGGTGCGGGTCTTTGCCTGACTCTAGAGATGAGGGCAGGAGGCAAGAGAAGATAAGCAACCTTCCCAGGAATCCACAGGAATCCTAAGGCAACCCAAATCTGTTTCGAGAGTCCACCAAGCAGAAGGGGTACGCTGATGGTGGACACACTGGCCTGCTGGACAGGTTTTTCCTGGCTGACAGTTTTGTTTTGTTTGTTTTTAAACTGAGGTATTGTTTAAAAATTGAAATATTCACCATTTAAAAAATCCAGATTTCCAGCTTCTGGAAAGCAGAAAACTTGGCAACATTTGAAGCACAGACCTAGATTCATTACCCATCCAGCAACAACTAATTGAACCACTGTGGTGGCTGGGACACACTCGTCAGATTACCACAGTTACCAGGACTTCCTGGCAGGAGTCAGCAAACTTTTCCACCAAGAGCCAAAAGAGGACGTATCCCAGGCTTGCAGAACATAGGGCATCTGTGGCATGTACGCAACTCTGCCACAATACTGGGAAACCAGCCACGGACAACATGCAAATGAACTGGAGGGGTTAGTCTACAGCTCCCCAACACCCATCACCGCATTCCCACCATCCTGGACATACTTCTCTGAGGCAAATACTTCTCTGAATCCATTTCTCTGTCAAAACGTAGGAAAGTGCCTCTGCCCTCTGCAGATATATCTTTCCCCAGCACCTGAAGAGGAACTACAGCTAGAGACTCTACACCCTGTAAAATCTTTCCTACACCCACTCCTGCCCACAGGCAAAGTGGCCACTTCTAACAATCAATGTCCATGTAACATCTGAGTGCAATTATCTACCTGGCCCTCCACTGAGGCAAAGGCTCCTAAAGGCAAGGACTAAGGTCAGGAAAAGATGTTTTAAACAAGACACAGAGGGGCACCTGGGTGGCTCAGTCGGTTAAGTGTCTGCCTTCGGCTCAGGTCATTATCCCAAGCTCCTGAGATCAAGCCCCGCATTAGGCTCCCTGCTCAGCAAGGAGCCTGCTTTTCCCTCCACCTGTTGCTCCCCCTGCTTGTTATCTCTCTCTCTCTCTCACTGACAAATAAATAAAATCTTAAAAAAATAAATAAATAAAATACACAAGACACAGAACACTGACTACAGAAGAAAACAACAAACAATAAAATTCCACTATGTTAAAATTAAGTATGGTTCAACAAAAGATGGCTTAAATGAAGTAGAAAGAGCATAAGCTGGAAGAAAGTATCCACAATACAAACAAAAAGATCAAAATCAAGACTCTATAAAGAACTCTTACAATCAGTAAGTAATAAAATGTTGGCAAAAATCATGAACAAGGGCGCCTGGGTGGCTCAGTTGGTTAAGCGACTGCCTTCGGCTCAGGTCATGGTCCCAGAGACCCGGGATCGAGTCCCACATCGGGCTCTCTGCTCGGCAGGAAGCCTGCTTCTCCCTCTCACTCCCCCTGCTTGTGTTCCCTCTCTGGCTGTGTTTCTCTCTGTCAAATAAATAAAATCTTTAAAAAAAAAAAAATCATGAACAAATATTTCACAGGAAACACACATGCCAACGAGCTTATTTTTATCCAACATCAAGGTCAGGAACACAGAAATCACAATCCCAATGATCCTGTTTATACCCATTCAATCGGCAAAAATAAAGTTGGCCTGTAGTGAGTGATGGCAAGAACGTGGAGCAGCCCATACACTAGAACAACCCCTTAAGAGTCTGGCTCTGTCTATGAAAGCAGCACTTTTATTTACCCTGTAACCCAGCAGAATATCACCCCTAAGTTCACACCTAAGAAAACCTCTTACACATGTACTAGATATGTGTATGGAAATGTCCAAAGCAGCACATTTCCGACAGCAGAAATCTGGAAACAACTACGGGCCTTCAGTAGAAGATCAGAGACATGAACTGTGGTGTGTTCACTCCATGGATTATTCAGCAGTGAAAACAAATGAACCAGACGACATGCAATAATATGGATAAATCTTACATATATATATATATATATATATTTTTTTTTTTTTTTTTTACTTTCCTTAGAAACACTCAGGTACGATAAAACTACACGAATATAGGGGATAATAGTTATCTCAGGATGGGGAGAAAGATCAAAGGATTACACGTATACTTTCCTTTCGAGCTTTTGTTTTGGGTCGATGGAATGCAGGAGCTTACTACATTCATTAAAAATCACTTAGGAAATAAATAAAGCAAGCCACGCATGAACGGTGATGACTGTGTATTAACCTAGTTCTATGTTTACCCAAGGTAAACATTAAAACAAACACATCTTGGGGCACCTGGGTGGCTCAGTTGGTTAAGTGACTGCTTTCGGCTCAGGTCATGATCCTGGAGACCCGGGATCAAGTCCCACAACAGGATTCCTGCTCAGTGGGAAGCCTGCTTCTCCCTCTCTCAGTCCCTCTGCTTGTGTTCCCTCTCTAGCTCTGTTTCTCCCTGTCAAATAAATAAATAAAATCTTTAAAATAAATAAATAAATAAATAAATAAATAAATAAATAAATAAATAAATAAATAAATAAAAATAAAACAAACACACCTTACCCCAAGCGCCAAGCACTAGCCCTGGTACACGGTTTCTGTGGGGCCCATGGCTCCATTCCTGTTGGCCTCTTCAGCACCTTCCGTATGTCTGAGGCCAGACTCACCTTCCTTCCTAATTCTGCTCTCCCTGCCTCCCCCGCCCCCTGGGATTCCCTAGCTCCAGGAACTTAGGAGAAAAACCTGGGTTCCTGGGCGGCTCAGTGGGTTAAAGCCTCTGCCTTTGGCTCAGGTCATGATATCAGGGTCCTAGGATCAAGGCCCGCGTTGGGCTCTCTGCTCAGTAGGGAGCCTGCTTCCTCCTCTCTCTCTGCCTGCCTCTCTGCCTACTTGTGATCTCTGTCTGGCAAATAAATAAATAAAAATCTTAAAAAAAAATAAAATTAAAAAATTAAAAATAAATTTTAAAAAATTTTTAAATAAATTTTTAAAAAAGTTAAAAACCTGGGTTTTTAACTCCTCACCACCTTTCCTTCACAGCCCTGCAGTTGCAATGGCTTGTTTTCTCCCTCCTCCTCAACTTCTCAGCCCCTGCTGCCAGCATGTGCTTGGGACCTTTGTGCCTCTCACCCCAGTTAAGTATTCTCTTCCAATTGGCTTCTCCAGCTCTGTCTCTCCTGGTCCACCTGAGAGGCACATGCAAGACTGAGCCTCCCAAAGTATACTGCCCGAATTTCAAGTTCCTTGAGTTGACACTTCTGTCACAATCTGGTCCCTCCCTATAACAGTATTTGCCAGTGCACTTGCCTCTAGTACCTTCTTTTGGTCCACACCTCACTTCCTCTAACCCATCCCCACCAGTTAAGTGACAACTGCCTCCCCCATATACATCCAGCTTCCCCACCTTCACGCCTCAGCTCCATGCCGAATCCCATCCACCTGGCCACACATCCTCACCTTACCCATTCTTTCAAGACCCAGTTTAAACGGCACCTCCATGATGCCTCAAGGTGCACAACTGAAAGAAAACTCCCTCTTCTCAACTTCCACAAACCTTGTCTGTCCTGAACAGTTCTCTACATCCATTCTATCTTTTCAAGGACTATGAGCAAACTGAAAGCAATAGCTCATGTCTAACTCCCCCTCTATCAGAAGCTGGCATGGAGTAAGGAAACAGTCACAAAGAGCATAATCCAATCTAATCCATCCCATACTTTCCAGTCAGTGTGCTTGTTTAAAATGCCCTCATGGAATTCTACTACTAAAAACCTGCTCCCCATAGCCTTGGTATGGCCCACAAAACCCTCCACACTTAGCCCTCTGCCTACCTCACCAGCCTCCTCTACCCTACACCTATCCCTTGTTGGGCCAGCCACACAGAGCTACTTCCAGGGGCCCAGGTGCACCAGGTAATTTCTGGACTCTGTAGATGCCAACTCCTCTGCCGGGCTTCTCCCTTCCTTCTCAAGTCCTACTCCTTCACAACTCACCTTAGTTTTCCTCTTCCGGAAGCTTGCTGATCTTCCCTCTACCCCTTCCTGGACAAATGGGGTTAGGGGGCTGGGGGTTGGGGGTCTGCCCTGAGATTCCTCCCAACTCCACACATAGCACACCAATAACACCTTGCCACTGTCTATGGTCTGTCTGTCTCGTCTACCAAATGATGAGTTCCAGGGTGACAGACCCCTTATCGTTCATCAGGGTGCCCCACCACTGAGCATGGGACTTGACACAAAGAAGGCACCCAGTTTTGTTCATGCAAAAAAAGAAATAAAAATTTCCAGTTCAGATGCAGAAATCATGAGTTGTGTGGTTCACCCCGTAAACCATGCCTTAGGCGGAAACCATGTAGAATGCATCCTCGCAGACTAGTTAAATGGGAGAAGCCCTTGGCAAGAAAGCACTTGACTCTGAGACAGTGAGCAATCAACAATCGACTCCCAAGGCTGAATTTCATCCTGGAGACCTCAAATTCCACCCTCCCCGGTCTCCACCTCCTCTACTGAAAACCAGATCAAGAAGGAAGCAATGAGAAGTCCCTGTGGCTCTTACCTTTTTCTCTCTGGAGAGCTGGTACAAACTGTCTCTTCTTGACTGAGACACTAGATCCTTAGGAGGAATGACTTGTTTGAGTTCCCATCTTGATATAAAACGCAAACAACAAAAACTGAGCAAATCGGAAAGCCTTGCTGACTCAGCAACGCAAATTCCAGGGCACCTTTGCCAACAAGGAAAAAGATCATCAGGTTTTAAATTGAGAAACAGCAGTCAGTGAAAACAAATGCACAGATGTTGGGTCTGTGCACTGCGGCTGGGGACTGGAAACCACCAGATTTCTTTTCCAACAGCCTGGGCAGGGAAGAAGGTACAACAGTCTCCCTCTACCCGCTCAATAACCAAGGGGATGGAGGAAAAAAAACAAGCACCTCAGTTCTTTCATGGAAAGGCCTAAACAGATTTCATAAGCCAGTCCACAGTGTAAGTATCCAGGAAAATTAGCACACCAGAGAGGGTAAAAGTTTGGCCAAGGTCACACAGCAAATGAATAAGAGGCCTAGTTATAGTTACCCCGATGGTAAAGTCTGATTTTGACTACCAGAAAATCCACCTTACAGAACACTGGAGGAGTTAGGATGGTAGGCAGAAATAATATTCTGAGTTAATTCTTAACGGTCCAAGCGCCTGAGCACACACTATTTCCATTGTTACTGGCACTTAGGGAAGTGGAACCAGTGTGGAGGAGAGCAGCTGGCTGGGGGGTTGGGGGGATGGGGGGCAGAACGAAAGGACAGCTTCAGAAAAGAGCGTCTTCTAAATCCTCTTCAACATACATTATGCACCCCTCAAAAGTAACCCAGGGCCCGAAGAAACAGGAGTTTCCTGGAGGGCGACCCCTACTTGAGATGAGGGAAACAGAGTTAGGGGGCAAACTCTTTCAAAGTACAGCCCCGGGCTCCAGCGAGTCGTCCACCCGAAGGCAGAGCCCAGCAGAATCCACCCCCCACCCCCGAAACACGGAGCCCGGTGGCAGTATCTCCATCACCTCATACCCGTCCTGTGGGAAGGGGTACCCTCCTCGCGCCCCTCCCCCTGCTAGTCCTTCAGCTTCCACCCGGCGTTCACCCTCGCACCGGGTCCCGTCCCAAGCTGCCAGCGCGTCCGATTTCCCCAACTCCCGCCTCTGGCTGCCCCAGCCCGGCGGCGGGTCCTCCCAATCCCCCCGGACTTCACCTTGGGGCTCTTCTCCCGCCGGGCCCAGCACTCCCTCACTTCCACGCCCGCCCCCTTCCGGTCCCAGCTCGGCTCGGTCTCCCCCGCGTCCCCGGGACCGTAGCCCTGGCTACAGGCATGTATCCTGCCCGCCCCTCTCACCGAAGCTGAGGAAGGCGAGGGGACAGACTGAGGACACCGCCGCGCTCGAACTACAGCTCGCGTTCGGCCTGGGCACCGCTCCGACTAAAGCTCGGACTCTGAGGAGGTAGCCAGAGTGAAACTCGGCGTCGCAGCTTCCTAGCGCTCGAGTGCGCATGCCCAGGACGCAGGGCCTTCTGGGAAATGTAGTTCCGTGGGTTGGGGGCGGGGCGGAACCCAACCCGACACGCACCTGTTCAGGTGTATCTATTCTTAGTCTTTTCACTCACTGACTTACTTCCATAACTTATTGACTCATTTTAGATCGTCTTTACCGTACACACGTGGTGCCAGGCCCTGTGCTGGGTACTGGGGATTAAAACGTGAGTCAGAAACTTGGTTTCTCTCCTGAGAGAGCTTCATATCTACTTGGGGAGACAGCACTCAAACACGTAATTACAGTACAGTGGGACAACTGTGAGTTTAAGCACAAGAGTTGGAGCACAGAGGGTGTGGTTAATTTGGGGGAGGTGTCAGGGAGACATCACAAAGGTGTCAGATGCCTGAGTTGGATTTTGAAGCACACAGAGAAGTTTGTCAGATGGAGTACAGGGAAATTTCTGCAAAGGAAGAGAGATGTGAAAGTGCTTGATGCATTCTGGAAGCAGTGTAACATTCCCTGTGTCCAGGGCAGAAGGGAACACAGAGAGGCTGAGGACAGAGAAAATAGACTAGAATGTGGCAGGATATGAGCACAGGGAGCAGGCCGGGTAAGATCATGATTGTCTTTCAATGCCCATGCAAGGAATTTAGGCAACTGGAGCCAATAGAAAGATTCAAGCAAGGGAATGACAGCTGGCGTTACGCTTTAGAAGGATACCTTGTGTGATAGGTGGAGGATAGGTTTAAAGGACAGAGAAAGGAGTGGGGAGACCAGTTTGGAGGCTATTGCTGTAGTCCAGATAGAAGGCCTGAACCAGATTGGTGACTATTCTTCTGTGATCACAGACCTCTTTTACAGAGCTAAAGAAAGCTATTCCCAAAATATGCTCAGATAGAAATCCTCACACAGGCATACATACAGGTCACACATACAATCTTGCACACAGTTTCAGGGGATTTGGAGTTCTCTGAATCTTGGACTCAAGTTGAGTATCTTTACATAATCTAATGTCGCTCATACTTCATCAGGGATTTAAGGAAGAGACACCTCCTCCCAACCCCCTCATCACTCAGTTCAAAACTTTATTTTATAGAAAAGGAAGCTGAGGCCCAGAGAGGGGGACTAATCCACCTAGAGTCAGTGAAGCACGGGAAGGAGTGCCTGTGGTGGGCCTTCTTCTGCCTGCCTCTCTGCTTACTTGTGATCTCTCTCTCTCTGTCAAATAAATAAATTAAAGATTTTATTTATTTATTTGACAGAGAGAGATTACAAATAGGCAGAGAGGCAGCAGAGGGAGAAGGAGAAGCAGGCTCCCCACTGAACAGAGAGCCCGCTGTGGGACTCGATCCCAGGATCCTGAGATCATGACCTGAGCCGAAAGGCAGAGGCTTAACCCTCTGAGCCACCCAGGCGCCCCATCCCCGTTTTTTTTAAGTAGGTTCCACACCCCACATGAGGCTTGAACTCACAACCTTGAGATCAGGAGTCGCATGCTGTACTGAATGAGCCAGCCAGGTGCCCCCTCGTTATCCTCATTTTAAAGATGGGGACACTGCGACAGTTTAAGCGATGTGTCTAAGGTCACAGAGCTAGCAACCAGCAGAGCTGGTCATGTCTAAGTCCAGACTTGAGCAGTCCCATAGGAGTGGCCTTGGGGTGTGTGTGGGGGGGAAGGGTGGTGCAGATGAAGTGATCTCAAGCATTAGAAAAGTATTTCAACACTCAAAAGGTATTCTCTTAAGTGCTTCCTTTTTCCTCAGTGAAATGCTTGAGTGACAGTTATTGTCCCCCAAATCCCACTGCACACACACACACCTACAGGCTCGGACAGAACATGGGGGGCAGGCTGAGCTTGAAAGGTTCTGGCACCTAGGTTCTGGAAAAGGGAAGACATCTAAACTCAGAGAGCAGGAGGAGCTGGAGCTTTGAGGGAGGCTTGGTGGGGCTGCCCAGGTTGGGGACCAGTGTGGGAGCCAGGGGCAAGGCCAGGGTAGAGAAGCTTCACAGAGGCGGGAAGTAGGACACAGCCTGGAAATCTGGATGCATGGAGTGCCTTCCCATGACGTAGTGCACACAAGAAAAGGGGAAGAGGGTTTCAGTCAACAAGTTAGGTGTGAGGTAGGGAGGCAAGCAAATCCAGACTTCTGGGTAGAGACTGGGATTTGGGAGTCAAGGGCAATGAGATTGAGATCATCTGGAAAGACCCCCAGAAGATAAGAAGAGCTGAGTCCAGGGCTAAGGAACACTGACTTTTGAAGAACACAGGAAACAGAAATGTCCAGAAAGGAGGCTAAACTGGGGGAGCCAAGTGTGAGA
This sequence comes from Spilogale gracilis, assembly GCA_004023965.1. Classification (NCBI taxonomy): domain Eukaryota; kingdom Metazoa; phylum Chordata; class Mammalia; order Carnivora; family Mephitidae; genus Spilogale; species Spilogale gracilis. Next base: position 54,219 of record PITA01008487.1, on the reverse strand, counting down.
ATGGTGGCAGAGAATCAAGAGGAAAGTCCTATGAAGGTGGTGCTCAGTGGTGACAGACACTTCTGGGAGGCCCAACAAGGTGGTCTGCTGGGAGGGGCCCAAGGCCCCTGCCTCCCAGTTCTGGGCTTTCTCCTATCTTGCAGTCTTCAGGAAATGCCCCAAATCTCCAGCTTTGCCACCGGGACGTCATTGGTGATCAGACTGGTTTCCACAGAGAAGCAGCGGCTTGAGCACATAGAAGCACAGAGATGTCTGCGTTTGGGAAGGTTGTGCAGTCTAGGAGTGCAGACCACTCTTCCAAGAACAACTTCTGTGCTCCACACATCAGGGCAGGGGGCAAAAGGCCGAAAAGGCTAAACCCGCATATGTGGAATGAGGCTACTTACGTAAGGTTGCCCATGGTCATGTGTGCCTAGAAGGACACTAAGCCAACACAGTAACATCTGAGCAGATAGCAGGTGATTTTCACTTTCTTTGTACTCTTCTTGCATCATTTGAGTGTGTCTCAATGAATAGTTTCCCTTTTTATAACCTGAAAAGAAAGACTATTTTTATTTGGGAAAAATAAAGAGTTTTGGTCGTGAAAAGAAGTGAAATAGGGCAGCAGCAAAAGGGAGAATGGGTGGGGTGGAGGGCATGGACTTTAAATTTTTAGGCAGGAGAGTGAGTGTGGTGTGTTCTGAGGCTGCAAGCTGGATGTCCCTGAGGGAGCTGGAAAGGAGGAAAACGGGATCTGCAGCTTGCAGACTGAACTTGAAACCAATGTATGCGGCAAAGGACAGGAGGAAGCAACGGGCTGCAGAAGCGGCTGGTTAAATGACCTTGGAACACAGCAGGAAGAATGAGGAAGATTCACGGGGGCTAATGAACGGTTGCCAAGAGCTATTGTTAAGTAAAAAAGAAACTTGCAGAGCCTAAGAGTATGTGCACCTATTTGTGTGGTTGGTTTGAAAAATCTGAGACTGCTCCCCCACCCCACCCCACCCCCACACAGTAGGGCAGGTTCCCTATGCCCGGCACAAAGTGCTCCTAGGAATGAAAGGAGCTGCCACATTCCTGGCTTTGGCCCTCTGTCCTAACAAAATCGGCTGCCCAGAAGGGGAGCTTTTTTTTTTTTTTTTCTTCCATGTCTCAAAGGCTTGTAGCTTTAAAAGGAGTTTGTAGCATCGCCCAAAGGCCTCCAAAGCCTCCCTAGCAACTGAGAGTGAATGACGTAGCCCAAGAAAGAATGTGGCCGTTGGCCACAGAATGGGGAGTAATGGTGGCCAAAGAAACTTAATTTTTTTTCCAGAAAGTCCTTAGACTTCACTCCAGATGCACGGTTTACTGCTTCTGAAGGTTCCAATCCTGGAACCAGCCCCAGCTCACCCGGGAACAAGAAAAGATCAATGTAAATCTGGGAAAAGGCTAGACACGGAGGCCCAGCATCTCCGCTAAGGGACTTGAGCCCGTTTTGATGTTTTGCTTGGAAAGGCAGAATTTTGTTGCTTGGTGCCTCGGCTAATTGGCCTCCATCTGACACTCTGGAGGGATTGTCTGATTGGAAGCCACAGCTGCCTTGCTCATTATTTCTGATTAATAGACAGCACCTGGCATCTGTGGGCAACTGTGCCTGCTCCGGACCCAGGTGTGGCCTACACAGCCAACAAAAGCATGATGACTTTGCAACCCCAGGAGTGAAGCCCCTAAAAACGTTCTCTTATGTCAGTCCTGGCCCCTTGGAACACGTTTTGAGCTGGCTTGTCCTTTTTGCTGGTTCCCTTGCTGAGAATCTGAAAAAACTGATGTGTACTCACAGTTAATTCATCCAAAAAGTTTGTTTTAACACTAGGCAACATCACTCGACCTCTGCCGTCCACCCCAGTTGTTCCCAGTGTAAAGGAATACTCTGACATTCTGGTTTGGGATCAGAGTTGCTCAAGAGAGGCCTTAGTGTGATGTGTGGACAAGCCAGTTTTCCTAGCCTAAAGGTGGACGGCAAGGTACCTTTCAAGAGAGTTATCTTTCTTGTGGTATTCAGCCTCCCCCTGAAAACCTCCATGAGTCCCTAGGAGCTGCTTAGAATCTCTTGCTAAAAATACCTGATTAAATCTAACACCAATCGGGCAAAAGTGTGAGTCTTGGACATGGGCAAAAAGATGACTGGATGTCCTCTAGCAATCTTCTAGCCTTCTATAAAAGTCTGCCTTGGCTAGTCTTTGACTTTTTCTTTCCTTTAAAGATTTGAGAGAGCGGGAGAGAGAGCACACAAGTGGGGAAGCAGTAGGAAGGGGTGGAAGGAGAGGTAAAAGGAGGGGCAGACTCTCTGCTCAGCAGGGAGCCCAACTTGAGGCTAGCTCCCAGGACCCTGACTTCACCAGGAGCAGAAGGCAGCCTCTTAACTGATTGAGCCACCCTGGCACCCTTAAGGTATTTTGCAATTCTGTATATTGTAGAAAACTGGTAGTAATGCAAATGATTGCAAAGGATTCCCGTCTGTCTGTGGAGATGCAACTGATCTCTGTCCTTTGGAGGAAGCCAGGTTCGCATCTAGCAGCAAATTCATTTCTTACATACTGTTATGTAAGTCTTCAGATTCTCCTTTGAACAGATTTTAACATTTTGTGGTTTCAAGAGTTACAGGACCTTGGACACATTTTCATTTTGTATTTGTGCAATCATGATTTTACTCCCCCTGCCCCACAGGGTCCCTTTTAACAACCTCCTCTCCTTTTTCCCCTGGCTACCAGGAAGCACAAAGGCAACGTCTCAAACCCACGAAGTACTGAGCCACAGAGAGTTCCGCAGGATGTAATAGGAAACCACCCAAACACCAGGGAAACAGGTGGTGGTAAGCAATGGAAATCCAGACACCCCACAACTGCTGGCTATCTCCCTCACTTCCTCAAACTTCCAGCAGAGTCTGGAAGGCAGGACCCTCTGCCCTCACTACTGGAGGCGGCCTCTCTGGCCCTGTCCGGAGGCCAGCTTCCCGCAGTACAGAGTCTGTCTGACTGGGGTTGACATCCCGGGTCACATTCTAGTCACACTTCCTCCCCACAGGAGATATAGCCACTTCCTGTTCCCTGCTGAGGACAGCAGAAGTTGAATGAGAGTTCCCAGGATGTTGCAAGCTTCAGAAATAGGAGGGCAGATAACGGATGGGCGGTTGTTCCCGGGACAATCCCCCACGGCGTTTCCTGGAAGTCGCTGTAGCTTATGAAGTCCTTCTGTCCCAACACATGCTGGTGACAGGAGTGAAAATTCTCTCACCTCCAAGGATCTCAAACCTGGCTAGACCTCAAGACCTGACCGCTTACTGCACCTGCTCGAACTCAACTTTGTCTTACACTTCCCCCCCTACACTCTTCTGTGCTCTCCCTTCCCGCTTATCTCTGAACTCAGGCAAATGAAACCTGAAATCACCCCTCAGGTGACAGCAGCTACCTTGACCAGACCTCCCATTCAGGCCCAGACCACCCAGACTTTTTTTTTTTAAAGATTTTATTTTTTTGACAAACAGCGAGAGAGGAACACAAGCAGGGGGAAAGAGGGAGAAGCAGGCTTCCCTCCTGGCAGGGAGCAATGCTAGGCTGGATCCCAACAGTCTGGGACCATGACCTGAGCCGAAGGCAGAGGCTTAACAACTGAGCCACCCAGGTGCCCCACCACCCGACCTTTTTGAGCAAAACCTGGACATGTGCCTGTGCAGATGGCGCATGGGGTGGTGGCCTCCGGAATGACCCACAGTGACCTTTACCTCATTAGAGCGCTAAAAATCTCTGCCCAGCCTCATTTACATGACATACGAGGTCGGTCTAGGTATGTTCCTTCAGGTGCATGTGCCACCATACGTCCACCCTGGCACAGGAAAACAAGGCTTTCTTACCTAGTCATCCTCCCCGTAAACAAAGGGAACCTAACCTCCGGCTCTTTCCCGAGCAGTCACTGGGATGGAAGGCAGTCCACGCTATCTCCTTATTTGCTCAACCTAGTGAGGTTTGACTTCCCGAGGTGCAGACTCATGTGGGTAAATTACACACTGACAGGAGACAGATTAACAGGAGAAAAATCAAACTGAATTTCGTAAGTAGGAACCGCTCAGGTATGTGGCGTTCCCAAAGACAAAGGTGACATGGAGGATATAGGCTATCCTGAGCTAAGGGAGAGGGTAGGCAGTGTAAGGCAATTCACAGGGCAAGAATCACAGATGTTTTGGGTACTTGGGTGGCTCAGTTAAGTGTCTGCCTTTGGCTCAGGTCATGATACCAGGGTCCTGGAAACAGGTTCAGTGAGGAGTACAGCTAGGTAGGATGGGATACAGGCCCTCTGTGGCCCCTCTCCCCCTGCCCCCGGGTCCCTGCTGCGTGATCCAGGTGGCCATCAAGCACCCTACTCACTCAGCCTCTGGACAGTGCATCTCACAGATGAAGTGACCCTCCCCCCTCCCCAGGACAGCCCTAGCTAAGAGCCAGGCTGCTTCTGTGCCTTCAGGCCGTGTTCTGTTCCATGAGTCTTCTTGACATGGACTGTCCGTTCAGTGGCTCCTTTTCACACCGACTCATTTTTTAGGAGGCCTCCCTTCCTACCTCCACCACAGGCATCCAGGCCCTCCATTCTTTCATGAATGACTGTTCTCCCTTCCTCTCTTCCCTCCACACCTGCCTCTCCCGTTTTGTCCTGTAAGGGTCGACCGCCCAAGAGGGCAGTCAGCTGGGAGCCTTGGAACACCACACCTGTCAAGGAAGACTCTGAGAGACCAGTTCCATGCAAAAGCAAAGGGTTTATTCGAGCATGCTCGGGCCCACAGCCTGACCCCAAACCAGTCAGCGGCTGAGAGCCCCGAGTTCTTTCGGGGGTGGCCTTATATAGAACTACATTGTCCGGTACAGCAAAGCCACAGGTTGCCAAGGGTGACGGTTTCGGTTGGGTCCCTACCTTCAGACAATGGAGTTTGGGTTGGTTTGGACAGGTTGTTAAGGATGGTGGTTTCGGTTGGAAGCTTTGAATGGGTTGCCAAGGGTGGCAGTTTGTGTTGGGTCCCTACCATTGTACGTTGGAGTTACATCCAGGACGGTGGGGGCCCTACAGCAGCCTTTCAGTCCTAACAGCAAATCTTTAAGGATTTGCTCCAGGATCACCAGCTCCAGGAAACCCACCCCTTCTACCTCCAGACTTTTTTTTTTAATATTTTATTTATTTGACAGAGAGAGAGAGATCACAAGTAGGCAGAGAGGCAGGCAGATGCAGGCAGAGAGGAGGAAGCAGGCTCCCTGCTGAGCAGAGAGCCCGATGCGGGCCTTGATCCCAGGACCCTGAGATCATGACCTGCATGACCTGAGCCGGAAAGCAGAGGCTTTAACCCACTGAGCCACCCAGGCACCCTTCCTCCAGCCTTTTACTCCCTCACACAGCACACCTGGACCTGCTTGGGGGGGTGAGAGTGGGGTAAGATTCCTTCTTGATGCAAATGCCCCGCCCTTGCCCATTTTTTTTTTTTTTTAAAGATTTTGCTTGACAGAGATCACAAGTAAAGCAGAGAGGCAGGCAGAGAGAGCAGAGGAAGCAGGCTCTCCGCCAAGCAGAGAGCCCAGATGCTGGCCTCTATCCCAGGACCCTGAGATCATGACCTGAGCCGAAAGCAGAGGCTTTAACCCATTGAGCCACCCAGGTGCCCCTGCCCTTGCCCTTTAACACACCTGAATGGGGCGCCTGGGTGGCTCAGTTGGTCAAGTGACTGCCTTTGGCTCAGGTCATGATCCCGGAGACCTGGGATCGAGCCCCACATCGGGCTCCCTGCTCGACAGGAAGCCTGCTTCTCCCTCTCTCACTCCCCCTGCTTGTGTTCCCTCTCTGGCTGTGTTTCTGTCAAATAAATAAAATCTTTAAAAAAATAAAATAAATAAAAAATAACACCTGAATCACCTAGAGATTTTAAAATGAAGATTAGATCCGGGATGGGGCCCCAGATTCTGCCTGGCCACAAGTCACCAGGTGATGCTAACAGTGTTCACACTCCACATTGAGGGCAAGAGCCAGAACCAAAGCAAACCCAGAATCACAAAACCTTGCTCCAACAGTACTTTAAAGAGCTGACAGCGAGCGATCGAGAGAGCACAAGCAGGAGGAGCTGCAGAGGGAGACGGAGAAGCAGGCTCGCCCCGGAGCTGAGAACCTGATGCAGGGCTTGATCCCTGGACCCCAAGATCATGACCTGAGCCGAAGGCAGACACTTAACTGAGCCACCCCGGCATCCCCTGAATGTACTGGAAACCTCTCTCTATGCCTGTCAACATCTGAGCCCCTGCCCTCAGCCAGGCCCCAGGCTGGAGAGATGGAATTCTCCCACATGTGGAACCTGCAATCAGTTTACGTCCAACAAGCCTGCCCAACAGGTACCAGCCCTAACTGGCAAGGCTGGGATCTTCAAGTCAGGGGGACCGTGACCCAGTCAGGAGAAAGAACTGGGGGTGAGGGTGGAGCCAGCTAAGGTCCACAGCCCCCTCAGGGGAAGGGGTGTCACAGTTGTCAACAGAAGTAACAGGACCCCCTGCCCTGGAAAGGGGGCCATAAGCTGTTCACACACCCCTCAGGGATGGGAGAAGAAAGCAGCTCTATCAGAGAGGGAAGAAGGCAGCTTCCCCCAGTGATAGGAAGCTCCACGCAGGGCTCAACCCTTCTGAGGAGCCTGCCTCGGAGTTGGTGACTTGGCCCCAAGCTGCTCCCACTCACCCTACACCCCAGACGTGCTCCCCTACAGCAGCCTCAGACCCAAGGTGACCACTGCCTAGACCACGGCCCTGGACCCAGTTACCTCTGGGCCTCTAGCCTGCTGCCCCTAGAGAAGCCAACTCCATCCTTTCTGCCCTGCCCCGACCCCCATTTCAGATGCACAGGGCCCAGACACCCGCCAGACCCTCTGCTAGCCCAGAAGCCGGGCTGGCAAGGCCTACCCTGCTTTCGCCCCCCAGTAGCTGACATCTTGGCCTCCTTGGAGCCATGGGATGGTTGCTGCCCTGGAAGATGAGCCTTGCTCCAGGAAGGCCATTTTGCCCAAAGCCAGGTTGCTTTCACAACCTAGCCTGGCTTCTGTTGTGGACAGACCAGCCCGCACTAGAGATGCAACAGTCCTCGGCTGGAGGGCGCTCTTGAGCCCACAGCACTCTTCTCCCATCTGCGCTCCTTCCCCTCACCCTATGACATCACTGCACCGCACTCCAGACCTCACTTTTTATTGGGGAACAGACACAGAGCAGATCACAGAGGGAGAACAGCATGGTGCCTCCGGGCAAGGACCAGCACAATGGTAACTAGAGTCAGGGAGACTACCATGGCCAGGCTGACACCCAGCATCATAGAGGCGTGAGGAGTGGCGGACCCCTCCATCCCAGGATCACCAGCTTTCCCCAGGAAGATCAGAGGCCCCACGGTGATCTCTGCTTCTTCGGTCACTGAAAGACATACGACAACTAAGGGTCACCTTAGTCCTGAATCAAGGGTCAGATTGCTCTGTTTCGGCAGATCCAACTATGTCTTCTTCTAGAAGCTGTGTTATCTCCCCATGCTCTGGATCCCACCCTACTCAGAACCCCTGGCTGATGCTAGGGTGAGGGTTTCGAGCTCCCTTATTAGCCCTCCAAGGCTTCTATGTAAGAAAGCCCAAAACAGCCTTCCCCCCAGCAGTGAGCATCCTTAAGTGGGGAACCAAGGAGGACAGCAGGTACCCTAGACAGAGGGGTCCTGACACCTACCGTGTCTGCGATTTCTGGCTTGGGAAGCAGACTTGTGCCACCTTCTCTCTCGGTGGGACAGCCTCCTGGAACGGCCTGGAAGGGTGCAGCTGCCTTTGTTACAACAGCGACAGATGTCAGCAGTGCCTTCTACTGGGGACCACCTGAGCAGAAGACAGAAGATCAGATGGCTGTGTTGCCCTCAGGAAGCAGCGAACTGCTGATATACATACTAGGGGAATAGACCCCAGGAAGGCCGCTCAGGCTTTCTACCCCAGCCATGTCTAACCTGCTCCCTCACCTCTTGGTGGACTTGTTGAAGGAACAGGCTTTGTTTAGCTGGTCCGGGACTTGGTCAGCCGGAGTGACCTTCAGATGGCAGGTGATATAGATCTAGAGGTAAGAGCAGCTGTTACTAGGGGGAATTCTAGGCTGCACCAGTGACTTGAATAAACCTGTTCTTTAACCCATAATCCTCGGGGGAGTTCCATTTTAGAGATAGGAGTAGAGAGGGGTGAAGCTGCCCAAGATTTGAGAAAGTGAGGGGCGCCTGGGTGGTTCAGTCGTTAAGCATCTGCCCTTGGCTCAGGACATGATCCTCATCGAGCCCTGCATCAGGCTCCTTGCTTAGCAGGAAGCCTGCTTCTCCCTTTCCCACTCCCCCTGCTTGCATTCCCTCTCGCTGTGTCTGTCAAATAGATAAGATCTTAAAAAATAAATAAGATTTGATGGGGTGCCTGGGTGGCTCAGTTGGTTGGGCGACTGCCTTCGGCTCGGGTCATGATCCCGGAGACCCGGGATCGAGTCCCACATCGGGCTCCCTGCTCGGCAGGAAGCCTGCTTCTCCCTCTCTGACTCCCCCTGCTTGTGTTCCCTCTCTGGCTGTGTTTCTCTGCCAAATAAATAAAATTTAAAAAAAAAAAAAAACAACAGGAGGCTTGGACTGACAACCCCAAGGTCGAATCACATGCTGTACTGATTGAGCCAGCCAGGCCACCAGCTTTCTATCTGCCCCAGCAGAGGGGGGCTCTTGCATCCCTTAGAATGCCTCTTTCAAGAAAGGTTTACTTCTCTATGCCTTGGACACAGTCAGCCAAACCACCCCATTTACTGTCGAAGGAGAGTTATCACAGAACTCAGGCTACTTTCCATTGATCAACATCATCCTCTGATCTCTGGTGCCCATCCCCCACCCCCAAATCCCTAGAGATGCAGATCCCACCCCCTACTTTGCTGATCACCACCACCCACATGAAACCTTCTCCTCTTTCTCCACCCGGCTAGGTCACCTCTGAAGTCAGGGGCACTCCCTACACCAACAACTAGGATCCTCTACCCTAGGACACACAAGGTCATTGATGTGGGTGATCAGGACCCTTTCTCACCATCTGTCCTTGATCCCCAGCCTCATCCAACTCATCAGGAGCATTGGGGCATCTCACCAATAGCCTTGATTCACACTCCTCCTGTTATTGACCAGTCTGTATCAAACTTCTGTTCTCAAAATAGAACTGGGGGGGGGCAGGGAGGGGCAGGGCGGTACCTTCAGTGTCATCTACAAATTCACCCCTTAATGCCTTTCAGCCATATGAGTCTTTGGTTTAGTGGTTTGTAAACCCAGCAGCTTAAGTAGCTTTTGATGATTTCCAAGTAAAACGAGACAGTATTTTACAGTCATTCACTAGTCTAATGGTCAAAATCTAGACGACAGGTGTCTAGGTATTTGCTGTGAAATTCATTCATCATGTGGATTTCCATTATAAAATGTTAGAAAAGGGATGGTAGTCCCCACCTCAATTCAATGAAAAGATATGGGATTATATGATCTTTCCTGGTGCTTAGTATAGAGTCAAAGTTAAGAAGAAAATCCCTGCTACAATCACTCCCTGACCACTTATTCCAAACTGCATCACCTGCTCCTAGCTCAGGAAACTTAAGATCTACTTGATTTTTGTCAAATTCTACCAGCATTTTTTGGCTAAAGACCAGTCCTACCTGTGTTTCCCACCCCAGCCGTCAGAAGCAGTCCACATCTTAGCTCCCTTCCTCTCTACCCCCAAGTTTCAGGTTGGGCTTTCTAGCTTAGCAGTTCAAGGAGTGGTTCCCAGAAAGCAACAGCATCAACACCTGGAGATGTGTTAGGAATGCAAAACACAGTCCTGGGGGTGAGACCCAGCCTATGTCAATAATCCTCCAGATGCTGCTGATGCACTCAAGTTTCAAGAAGTCATTGGTCTAGTCTATGATCAAGTTTGAGAGACTACTGTAGGAAAAGAAAGTCATTCCTGCTTTCCTTGCCCTTCCAGAAAGCCTCTGAGAAGGCTGACACCTGTTTTTGTCAACCCCTTGCTCAGCCCTTCATCTGGTTTCTGGTCCTGCCCACTGTGGCAAGACCAGGTTAGTGACCTGGCCACCAAATGCCATGGTGGGTGGTCCTCATCTCATTTGAGCTATCAGCTTCTCCCCAGTTTGTTCCATTTATAAGACCCCAGGTTCTCTCCACCGTTCATGGGTTCCTACCTACCTCTAAGTGTTTGTGCCATCCATCCTTCTTCCTTGAAGATCTCACTACAGTCCACAGCTGAGTTCAGAGTTTTGGGACAGGGACAGAGCTATCAAGTTGTTGCTTAATGAGATAGCTGGTGACCCACAGTAAGCCTGGACAGCTTGATCCTACACCTCAATTTTTTCCAAGGTTTTATTTATTTGACAGAGAAACACAGAGAGGGAACACAAGCAGGGGGAATGAGAGAAGGAGAAGCAGGTTTCCCCGCCAAGCACGGAGCATGACACGGGGCTTGATCCCAGGACTCTGGGATCATGACCTGAGCCAAAGGGAGATGCTTAACGACTTAGCCACCCAGGTGCCCCCCCATAGCTCAATCTTATTCCAAACTCCACCCCCACCATCAAAGTAGGCTCCACACTCCACATGGGGCTTGAACTTACAACACTGAGATCAAGTGCTCCACTGATTGAGCCAGCGAAGTGCCCCCCAGTTATTTTTTTAAAAGTTAATTACCGTGTTCCTGGAGTCATTAACAAAGTGGAACATGTCCACTGTGAACTGCAGAGTCTCTGGCCTGGGTCTGGACTCTTTGAAGGATGAAGAGGCATCATAGAGACCGTCCACAAGACAGCTTTGAAAAGAAGGAGGGGACAGTGGAGTCAGGGGCTAGGAAAGATGGCAGAGGTCAGGTTGTTCTAAGGGCTCTGTAGGGAGGTGGCCCGGCCCTCACCCGTGGAAGCCCACGATGGTGTGATGGGGGGAGGCATTCCGGTCAGGCGTCAGTGTGGCCACACAGTGGTCTACAAACAGCCGCAGCGGCACATGGCTACCGGAGTGGACTTCGGCCTGGAGGTGGGCTACGTCTCCCAGCTGGAAGGTGGGGAACCGCTTCTCAGAGCCCCAGTCCTCTGAAAGACACGCAGTCAGGGTGAGACCGCCAGAGCTCTCCCTGCCAGACCCCTCTGCCAGCCCTTCCTGCTTACCCTCCATCAGGCGGAGGGAGAAAACCAGCTTCTCCTCTGAGAGCATCGTGGTCCTAAAGGGCACCCAGGTGGGCAGGATGGCCTGGCTGCTCACATTGCTGTGCCTGTGGAGAAGAGCAGCCGTCCAACCTGTCCTGAGCTCACCCCATCTGGCTTCAGTGGAGCGGGGGCGGGTCTCTCATATTTGGCTCATGGCAGATCCTCAGCTGGGGCCCGCCCAGGCAGCACCTCTAAGGCCTCGGAACTCCACACCTTCGAGGGGCCCCTCCCTCCAGCTGTGAGGACATCGTTGCTGAGGCATGAAAATTGGATACACCTGAGTTCAGTTTGGCTCCTAGACCCAGATCGGCTGGTCAGAGTTCATCCCAGAGGCTCAGGTTTTGGGTCTGAGGCAGCCAGCCCTCCCTGCATCCCCTCAGGGTTCTGGAGGGGAGTTCTGGTGAAGCCCTTCCAAGATCAGTACAGAGAGGCCTCGGGTTCTTGAGAGGCCACGGGGACTGGGTGAGCAGGGTATCTAGAGCTAGGATAGGGCATCCGAGCCTGAGGCAGACCCCTTGCAACACCCGCTGCTATCGGGCCAGGCAAGTCCATGTTCTCAGGTCAGTCGGAGGCAGCTGTGGTCCCAGGAGAAAGTATGGGGGCAGCTGGCCTTCCTGCCCTTGGCTCTTCCATCTTCCCCCACCTGACCAGCTCAGGCTCTGAGCTCCCTCCGTCCCTGCTGCCGTGGGTCAGAACTCATTCCACCCCATCTCAGCTGATCTCACTGACTCCACCTGCCTGAGGACCTTCTGGGTTGAGAAACGGTCCTTACCCGTTCAGTTTGGTTCTAGGGAGGGGTTCCTGCTAAGGTGCGAGTCTGTACTCATTCTCTGGACCTCATCGGGCCTTTCGAACCCCTGTTCCCCCCCTCCCTTGTTGACTAGGCCCTGGGCTCCAGACCCCTGGGCTGCAGCCCCTACTAGTGGCACGGGGCACTCTCCTGGGGAGCGTGTGGTTCTGCCCAGACCGTCTCAGCCCCACCTATTCCCGGAGGCACCCTCCCAGCATCTTGTTCTGGGAGCCTCTACCATGACCCCTCCCCAGGCCCACATCCTCATGGTATCAGCACCAAATCCCTTTCCCTCCCCCCACCCTGTGTGCTCTGCTCTCAGTGGAGCCACACAGGACCCAGCACTGTGGCCTGGTCATGAGGAGGTATAGTCTCCCTCTCCCCATGCCCCCGTGCCCAAGGTCACAGGTACGCCCTTGGTGCTAAGGCTTCAGGGGTTTCCCCCACCTGCATGTATGTACTGCGGGAAGGCAGGGACAAAGAGTCAGCTGTAATAGCCCAATCCTTGAACCTCCCCCTGCACTTGTTTTCCAAACTTCGAAGTGGGCCTGGGCTGGGCAGCCGTGTAGCTTCTGCCAAGGCACAGCTGCAGTCCGACTGTATTTCAGAGGCTCAAGACAGACTCGGCCAGGCCCCCAGTCCCCACTGCAGCAGAGGGAAGTGACCACAACCCAGATACGCCTTACGCAGCCAGGCTGCCAGACGCTGCGGGGAGGGGCCCCATCCCTCACTCACCTGGGATAGTGGCACTCGATGGGAACCTCAGCACGGTTAGTCCTCAGGATGGACAGGTTTCCCACAGGGCGGGGTCTGTGGAGCAGGAAGGTGCTATACACCAGAGCACTGTCGGTCACCTGAACGGAATGGGAGGGGTTAATCCCACCAGCATGGGTGCAGGGAAGGCAGCCCAGCAGAGGTGGGGAGAGCCCATGCCCTGGCCTCAAAGCGCACCCCCCCTCCCCACTGACCCATGGGAAAGCCTGAACAGGTCCCACCCTCAAACCTTCATTTCCTGCCCCAACCCGAAAATTGTGATGCCACCCCAGCGGGTCTGGATCAGCTCTGTCAGACACGAAGAGGTGCCCACTGGCCAGGGGCGTGGGGCACGCACTCCCCTTCTAGAGCTGCCACCCCTATCCCAACACAATTTCCTTTTGGGAACTGAAGGGGGGACGGGGAAGGCCTGGGACCAAGAAAGCCACCTTGAAGAACCCAGAAGTTTCCAGCTTTGAATTCATGGCCACAGCAATTAAGACTCAACTTGCCCTTCGTTTTCTAACTTCTCAGGACCACATCACACAGAAGGGGAAACTGGGTCAGTGGTTGCCCGAGGCAGGAAGAGCTCAGGCTGGGGCCACAGGATTCTTATATCTTCAAAGGTGGAGGGGGGTGGGGAGCCATGCTGCTGCCTGGCCTTCCCAAAACCCTCCATCCTCCATCTGTAGGGGAGAGTCCTAGCTTTCTGTTAGCTAGGGCCCCAGATGGACTAACAGCATCATTTGGGGGTCACCCTGTTCAGAATTTCAGGGCATCAAACCAATTATGGCCACATGAGACCTCATAGGGCCTGGAACCAAGTGATTATCGGGCAGGATTGGGAGACCCCGCCCCAGAAAAAGGCATGGCCAGGTTGTGCATATTGCAGTCACCTGGAACCTTAAGGTGTCCCTTAGCTGGCTCCCACTGAAGGTCTGATTTAGCACAGGAGATGGGAATCCGGATTTTTAAATGCTCCTCAGTCAGCTTTCATGCCCAAAGTTTGGGAGTTACTCAATTAGAATAATTCCTCAAATAACTCCTGGAAGTCTCTGGGCTTGCTTTCCTCTTCCAGGGGGGACAAGCCTTGGGGGATGGCAGTGAGAGGCAGCATGGAACATCAGAGCCCTAGGTACTTACTGGGCTGGCCCCTACCCTAGCCAAGCTGAATCCAGGGCCTGGTGGGTAAGAGCCCAGGACGGAGAGGAGAACAGGACTGGGGGTGGGGAGTGGCAGAAAGCGGTCCAGGGAATCCTGGACCAGCTAGGGGTCATGGGCCCAGTCCAGCCCTGTATTGCTATAAGTCCCTCCTTGTGGCCTAAATTACTTAGCTCCTCAGTACCTGCCTCCTACATTAAGCATCCCCACACCCCTACCTGGGAACACCCCCAGGGGCCCTTCTTGTGCTTTGAAGTTCCTTAACACAGAGGTGATCTTTGCCCCCTCCCTCAAAGCCACATCGCTCCTGGATACCCTCCAGGGGGCCACAGACCCTCAGGAATCAGAGTGGGGGATGCCCTGTGGGGCCGGAAGGGCATGGCTGTCTCTGGGTTCCACCCCACCTACAGATTCCAGTCACTGGAGGCAAGCACTTTCAACCACCCCCAAGTCACCAATCCCAAGCCTCGGCCGCTCCCTGCCCCCAGCAAGCCAAAGTGCTCTGGCCCCACCTCTCCCTGGCCCTCCATCCACACTCCCCAGGGCCGCCAAGGGGGCAAGTCTCACCTGCATCCCATTGCCACACTCGTGCAGCCCGACCTCAAACCTGACCACATCCTCTGTGTCCCCCGAGACGAGGGGCTCGCAGTTCTCCGGACCCAGCGTGAGGTCTGCAGGCCTGATGAGCTTCCCAGTACCAAAAAGATTTTTGCTGACAGAGACCACCAGCTGGGCCTCCAGACATTCCACCACCACAGGGGGCCTAGATGGCACTGTGTAGTCGGTCGCACCACCCCAGATCGTCTGGGAGTAGCAGAGGTCTGTGCTTCCCAAGAACAGAAAACAGATGAAGAACCCACAGCTCAGCCCCATGGCTCCTCCGTCACTCCCCCCTGGTAACCCCATCGGCACCACCCAGCGGTCTTATAGCCCCGTATGAAGCTGCCTGCACCTGAGCTCACACCCGCCTCCATTCCCCAGCCAATCCGCGGGCCAGTCCCAGATCCAGCAGCTTCGCACCACCTGGGAACTTGTTAGGACTACAGACTCTCAGTCCCACCCCAGACCTACCGAGTCAGAATAGTGTTTTACTCTCTTCCCAAGTGATTTGTGTTCGAGTTAAAGCTGACAAGCATGGGTGGACTGTCTTGCCCCTTCCTTACTCCCGCTATCACCGGTCGGCCCTTTGCTAGTCCAGCGAGGGAGTTAAGAGTGGTCCCAGGTCTATGGCGGGAGATGCAGAGAAAGCACTTGATTGGAGAATGGGGAGGACTGATCTGGGGTGGCAGGGAGCTCATTCCAAGTGAGAGAACAGGAGGAGGCCTCATTAGGAGACCAGGGAATTTTAGGGGCCATTGCTCAATTTTACGGGAGGTAGAAGGGGAGGTCAGTTTAGGTGGAGGCAGCTGTGTGGACAGAGGTGAAGAGAGGGGACTAGGTGGGCTTGGGAGAAAAGCTCCAGAGCTCAGAGGTGCTGGAGCCTTGGTTCCCCAAGAGTGAGAGCGGCAGTTTAGGGAGCTGGGGAGGTCTGGTGGGGAAGGGGTAGGGCCAGAGAGGAGGGTCAGGGGGCTTCTGGTGGGAGAGGGTGAAGAAGGACTGGTACGGTCGACATTTACATTTACTCTGCCAGGAAGCAGGGGAGAACTACAAAAATTAACAACACCAAGGTGCCTGTCTGGCTCAGTTGGTGGAGCGTGCAACCCTTGATCTTGGGGTCATGAGTTCAAGTCCCACGTTGGGTGTGGAGATTACTTAAAAATAAAAAGATTAATGGCACCGAATCCCTAGGGACAGAAGTGTGGCCCCACTTGCAAACACTTACTTCTGAAGTCATCAAACCATAGATTTAAGTTGCTTAAACAGCCCCTTGGTGGGTCTTTTGGTGCTGGGGGTGTAACATATTTTTTTTAACATGTCCTCTAACTTACTTGTGGAAAGATAAATAAATGGAGGGAAAAGATTATCTCCACAACTTCCTTTGACTTATCCAACAGGGGTTGGGGGGAGGTTCAGGGGGGGGAGTGGAGGCAGCCAGCCCAGAGAAGCAACTCCGAGCTCACCTGGTGGCCCACCCCTGCAGGGAAACCCTCCCCTCTGGGTTCCCTGTGTTAAATAACAAAAATTCAACCCAATAAATATTTTTTTTTAAGATTTTGTTTATTTGACAGAGAGAAACACAGCCAGAGAGGGAACACAAGCAAGGGGAGTGAGAGAGGAAGAAGCAGGCTTCCCGCCGAGCAGGGAGCCCGATGTGGGACTCGATCCCGGGTTTCCGGAATCATGACCTGAGCCAAAGGCAGTCGCTTAACCAACTGAGCCACCCAGGCGCCCCGATTTATTATTTTTTTAAAGATTTTAATCTTTTTTTTTATATGGAATGCTTCACAAATTTTCATTTCATTCCCGTGTAGGTACTATGCTAATATTCTCTGTATTATTCCAATTTTAGTGTATGTGCCACTGAAGCGGGCACTTAAAGATTTTATTTTTTATTTTGTTTCTTAAAGATTTATTTATTTATGGGAGAGAAAGCACATGCTCATGCACACATGTTGGGGGGGAGGGGCAGAGGGAGAGAGACTCTCAAACAGACTCCCTGCTGAATGTGAAGCCTGATGTGGGCCTTATCCCACCATCCATGAGACCTAAGCTGAAACCAAGTGGGATGCTTAACTGGCTGAGCCACCCCAGTGCCCCCAAAGATTATATTTTTAAGTGATCTCTGTACCCAACGCCAGCCCAATGTACAACCCCAGAATCAAGAATCGCATGAACCACTGACTGAGGCAGCCAGGCACCCCAACTCAGGAAATTTTAAAGAGCTAATTAGCTTTATTTTATTGTTTGGTTCATGAATCAGGCAGCACACCATCTAACAGGGGAACCCCAAAGGGCCACAGGAAATGAAAGATTTTTTAAAATAGCGGGGGAAGGGCACCTGAGTGGCTCAGTGGGCTAAGCCTCTGACTTTGGCTCCGGTCATAATCTCAGGGTCCTGGGATCAGGTTCTGAGCTGGGCTCTGCAGTCAGTGGGGAGTGTGCTTGTCCCTGTCCCTTTCCCATTGTCCCTCCCCCAACTCATGCTCTCTCTCTCTCTTTTTCAAATAAATAAAATCTTTTACAAAATTAAAAATAGGGGGGCGCCTGGGTGGCTCAGTTGGTTAAGCGACTGCCTTCGGCTCAGGTCATGATCGCGGAGTGTGGGGATCGAGCCCCACATGGGCTGCCTGCTCCGTGGGAAGCCTGCTTCTCCCTCTCTCACTCCCCCTGCTTGTGTTCCCTCTCTGGCTGTGTTTCTCTCTGTCAAATAAATAAAATCTTTAAAAAAAAATTAAAAATAGGGAGTGGAACAAAAGAAATCATTAGAAAGAATCCATTGTTTTAGGCAAGGTTGCCCTCCTAAGGGGAAAGGAAGGGATCTTTCAGTAAACTTCCTAGTGCTGAACCTAGTGCAGGAAATTCCTATGTTGGCTGGTTAAAGGTTACATTTCTAGGGTGCCTGGGTGGCTCAGTCACTTAGGTGTCTGACTCTTGATTTCAACTCAGGTCACGATCTCAGGGTCGTGGGGCTGAGTCCCAGTCCAGCTCTACATTCTGTGGGGAGTCTGCTTCTCTCCCTCTCCCTCTACCCCTCCCTCCCATACACTCTCTCTCCCTCTCTCTAGAAAATAAATAGCTAGCTAGATAAATAAATAAATAAATTATTTTGGGGTGCTTGGATGGCTACATTGGTTGAACCTCTGACTCTTGGTTTCAGCTTAGATCATGAGAATGCAGTGAGGTTGAGCCCCACCCCCATCAGGCTCCATGTTCAGCAGGGAGTCTGCTTGAGGTTCTCTGTCTCTCCTTCTGCCCCCTCCCCTGCGCTTGAGGCCAGCTCATTGTCTCTAAAATAAATAAATAAATCTTAAAAAATAAACACTTTTTAAAAAAAATATATTTCTGAGAGGTTGAAACTGCAGATAGGTTAGGTATTAAATCTTAGTTTACTAACTTGGGCCCTTAACATAAGTGATGCCTTTTTGGGCTACCTACCAGGTCCAGAGGGAGGGAGCCAGCTGTGGCCCATGGCCCCGGAGAACAGCTAGTTGGAGACACTCTGTCTTAGGATTAGTGGCCCTCTGGGGAAGGGGCCTCTCCATGCTTGTAGATCACAGCTGTATTGTGGACTGTGATGGAAATAGGGTGGGATGGGCTGGGGACTAGAAATCAAGGCCTCCGTGAAGCTTTGGGATCCTATACCTCTCTGCCCTGAAACCAACCTCTCCTAGAAGGCTTCAGGATAAAAGTACATGGGGCATCTGGGTCAGTTGGTGGAGCATGTGGTTCTTGATCTCAAGGTGGCGTGGTTAAGCCTCACGTTGGGCTTAGAGTTTACAAACAAAAAAGAGAAAGAAATTGGTGAGGGGGTGTAAGGCACATATTAGGGGAGAGGGAGGTGAGGATGGAGAAGAATATGCACGTGAAGTGCTTGTAAGTTTTGTGTCCCCTTTACAGAAAGAGGACCAAAGACATCCCCACCCAGGAGCCTGGCCAGTCCAGCCCCCACTCTCCCTACCCAGCCCAGATGCTGGATCTTTTTTATTTTTCTGAGAAGTGCTGCCACCTGGTGGTCAGGATCACCAAAGGCAGAGCCACTAGCCCAGAGTGTTTTCCTTAAAATTCCTTAGAGCCCAGATACTGGTCTCTAAATCCTATTCCTTCCTAACTAGGGGACCCAGGGCTCCTTGAAGGACTGGCTGATGCCAGAGCAAGGACCAGGAAAGTACAAGATGAATCTGGAGTATCTTGTTATGACAAAAAATGATCACAAAATGATGAGGACATGTGAAAACGACACAAGCCAAATTGAATGGGGAGGGTGGGGTGGTCCCATTGGCCAGGCAGGGGACAACTGTGCCTTAAATGAATGAGGACAACAAGGACTCCACATGGAAGTAAGAATAAAGTAAGAATCCATGGGCATCCATTCTGACAATGCATGAAAACACTTAAACTGGAATATTTTTCCATAAAAGGGAAGAAGTTTCCTTACAATAGAACATTATCATAGGAGGAAGGATTTAGAAAATGACCATTTGAGGGCACGTGGGTGGCACAGTCCATTGAGCATCCTACTCTTGGTTTTCCGCTCAGGTTGAGATATAAGGGATGTGAGATCAAGCCCCATGTTTAGGGCTCTGTGCTCAGCAGCCGAGTCGCCTTGAGATTCTCTCTCCCTCGGCCCCTCCCCCCATACTCTCTCTCTGTCTCTCAAATAAATAAATCTTAAAAAAAAAAAAAAAAAGATCTTGGGGCGCCTGGGTGGCTCAGTTGGTTGGGCGACTGCCTTCGGCTAGGGTCATGATCCTGGAGACCTGGGATCGAGTCCCACATCAGGCTCCCCGCTCAGCAGGAAGCCTGCTTCTCCCTCTCTCACTCCCCCTGCTTGTGTTCCCTCTCTGGCTGTGTTTCTCTCTGTCAAATAAATAAAATCTTTTTAAAAAATATCTTATTTAGGGGTGTCTGGGTGGCTTGGTTGTTAAGCGTCTGCCTTCGGATCCGGTCGTGATCCCGGAATCCCTGGGATCCAGCCCCGCATCGGGCTCCCTGTTCAGTGGGAAGCCTGCTTCTCTCTCTCCTACTCCCCCTGCTTGTGTTCCTTCTCTAGCTGTGTTTCTCTCTGTCAAATAAATAAATAAAATCTTTTTTAAAAAGGTAGGAAGTGATGCCCAGTTTTGGAAAAAAAGTATGCCTGTGTGTGTGCACACTTGTATGTCTATATATGTGTCTATATATACTTGCTTGTGTATGTTCATTTATACACATACGAATATAAAGAGATACAGAGGAGTGCCTGGGTGGCTCAGCTGGTTAGGCATCAACCTTTGGCTCAAGTCATAACCTCCGGGTCCCTGGGATTGAGCCCTGCATCAGGCTTCCTCTCTCCTTCTGCCCTTCCCCCTACTCATTCCTTCTCTCTCTCCCTCTCTCTCTCTCAAATAAATAAATAAAATCTAAAAGAAGACTGATTAAGGGGCACCTGGGTGGCTCGGTTGGTTAAGCAACTGCCTTTGGCTCAGGTCATGATCCCGTCGACCCCGGATCGAGTCCCGCACCGGGCTCCCTGCTCGGCGGGAAGCCTGCTTCTCCCTCTCTCACTGCCCCTGCTTGTGTTCCCCCTCTGGCTGTGTTTCTCTCTGTCAAAATAAATAAAATATTTTTTAAAAAAGGGGCGCCTGGGTGGCTCAGTTGGTTAAGCGACTGCCTTCGGCTCAGGTCATGATCGCGGAGTGCGGGGATCGAGCCTCACATCGGGCTGCCTGCTCCGCGGGAAGCCTGCTTCTCCCTCTCTCACTCCCCCTGCTTGTGTTCCCTCTCTGGCTGTGTTTCCCTCTGTCAAATAAATTTTAAAAAATTTAAAAAAAAGAAGACTGATTAAGATGGTAAAAAAAATTTTTAATGCCTATGAAAATAAAAAAAATTTATGTTATGTGTATTTTACTACAATTGAAAATAAAATAAAATAAATGTAAATATTGCATCAAGAAAATGCACCTCCTGTCCAACAGGGCCTGCTTGATTCTCAGAATATGGCCACTGCTGCCAGAAGTTTCCTCTGAGCCATTGGCTGCCCAGTGCAAGAGCAATTTCCCTGGGATGTTTCTGCTTTGGCAGCCCTTAGGCTGCTGGTGAAAGGAAGTGCTGGGTGAACATAACGGGCCCCTGGTTCTGGTCCTATGAAACTGTCCTTCAACACTAGTGCTTCACCAAACAAGATCCCCATAGTTGTCTCTGGGAAGATCAAAAAATGAAGCTTCGGTGACTCTACGGGGGAGCATGTGGCAATTCCCTTCTAGCCTCTGAATTTTGCTTTCACGTGTTCTATACATGTGGAAACCACATTTTGTAAAAGTGTGATGGCATTTCACAACAAAACTTTTATTTCACAAGAATGGGTTTCAGGGGCGCCTGGATGGCTCAGTGGGTTAAGCCTCTGCCTTCGGCTTAGGTCATGATCTCAGGGTCCTGGGATCGAGGCCCACATTGGGCTCTCTGCTCAGCAGGGAGCCTGCTTCCTCCTCTCTCTCTGCCTGCCTCTCTGCCTACTTGTGATCTCTCCCTCTGTGTCAAATAAATAAATAAAATATTTTTTAAGAAAAGAAAAAAATCCCAAGGAATCTAAAAATATTTTTAAAAAAAGAATGGGCTTCAGCAGATCCCTTCTTCAGCCCATCCTGCCCAGAGAAGCACCCCAAGAAAGAATGGACATCTGGGCACCCTTGTTAGATTTCATGCACCAAATTTCCTGAGGCTAGGGAGAGCTGTTAGAAGTGCATGAGGTCGAGGCACCTGGGTGGCTCAGTTGTTAAGCGTCTGCCTTCAGCTCAGGTCATTATACCAGAGTCCCAGGATCAAGCCCCACATTAGGCTCCCTGCTCTGCGGAAAGCCTACTTCTCCCTCTCTCATTCCCCCTGCTTGACCCTCTCTAGCTGTGTTTCTCTCTGTCAAATAAATAAATAAAATCTTAAAAAAAAAAAAAGAAGAAGAAGAAGAAGAAGAAGTGCATGAGGTTGGGAGCCCAGTAGAAATCCATCTATTAACTGGACACCAGATTTTCCTATTGTCCCAGCCAGGCCCAGCTGCCTCCAAAGGATCTTTGAGAAAGTTCATCAGTAAATCAAACCCTGGGCACTGACAGCTTCTCATACCAGAAAAAGTCTTGGTGGAAACCATTTTTTACAACTGAAGGTGATAATTTCAAGAAATGCTAGAAATGTTTGCTTTTATCTTTATTTATGTATTTATTTATTTCAAGATTTTATTTTAAGTAATCTCTACACCCAATATGGAGCTCGAACATACAACCCTGAGGTCAAGAGTCACATGTTCCAGGCATCTGGGTGGCTCAGTTGGTTAAGCAGATGCTTTGGCTCAGGTCATTAGACCTGGGATGAAGCCCTGCAACAGGCTCCCTGCTCAGTGGGGATTCTACTTCTCTCTCTCTCTCTCTCTCTCTCTCTCTCTCTCTTTCTCTCAAATAATTAAATAAAATATTTTTTTAAAACCTGGAAACACATGTTCAACTTCTAGGTGATATGATATTTTGAGAACCTACAATATTTTATTTTTTTTAAGATTTTTTATTTATTTGACAGTAAAACACAGCTAGAGAGGGAACACAAGCAGGGCAGAGTGAAAGAGGGAGAAGCAGGCTTCCCACCAAGAAGGGAGCCCAATGCAGGGCTCAATCCCAGGACTCTGGGATCATGACCTGAGCCGAAGGCAGTTGCTTAACGACTGAGCCACCCAGGCGCCCCTCTCCTTTTTTTTAGTAATCTCTGCACCCAACATGGGGCTCAAACTCATGACACTGATATTAAGAGTCATGGGCTCTTCTGACTAAGCCAGCCAGGCACCCTGTCCCACTTTTATTTTTATTTTTAAATTCAATTTAATTTTTAAAAATTTTTTAAAATATTTTTTTATCGGATGCTTGGTGGCTCAGGTTGTGATCCCAGTGTCCTGGGATCGAGTCCTGCATTGGGCACCTTGCTCAGCAGGGTGCCTGCTTCTCCCTCTCCCTCTTCCCCTCCCCACCACTCATGTTTTTTTTCTCTCTCTCTGCTCTCTTGTTCTCTCTCTCAAATAAATAAATAAAATCTTTTTTATTTTTTTTATTTTTTTTTTTAAAGATTTTATTTATTTGACAGAGAGAAACACAGCCAGAGAGGGAACACAAGCAGTGGGAGCGAGAGAGGGAGAAGCAGGCCTCTGGCCGAGCAGGGAGCCCGATATGGGACTCGATCCCGGGACTCCAGGACCATGACCCGAGCCGAAGGCAGTCGCCCAACCAACTGAGCCACCCAGGCGCCCTAAAATCTTTTTTATTAAAGCAAGGAATGAAAACCTTCCTGAGATCTCAGGACAGAGGTCACTTAGGAAGAGTTGCTTCAGCGGAGCGGTGAGGACTAAAGGATGACCACAGCAAGCCAGGCGTGGAGCGAGGGAAGGAGGTGGGTGTGCGTGTACGCACAGCACTTTCGTGAAGTCTGGCTGTAACGGGGAGGAGAGGGACGGGCACTGGCTGCAGGAGGGGCCCACGGTGTCCCCTGGCAGCACGCAAACTGAGGCTCGCCTGCTCGGATCTCCCTTGTAGGAAGAACTTGCTGATGAGCTGTGAGGAACTCAGGCAGTTCCAGGACCTTCCAAGGCCTGAGCATCGGAGCCAAGGCGTCCGTTCTGGGGCATCCTCCAGCCAGTGACAGATAGAGAAACTAGGGCCTAACTATTTCTACTCTGAGGACCCATCAGCTACAGGTTGAAAGGGTTTTCTGTCACTTGCTTATCATGACAGAGACCAGAGGATGCTCAGAAGCCCTGTGTGAAGAATCCAGTTAGGAAAAAGCAGCTGAATATGGGGGAGAGAAGATGCACAGATGGAGAGAGGGAGGTCTTTGACGAGACAGAAGGACATGGGATCTGGACTGCGGGGGAGCAGTTCAGTCAGGCCAGGGGAGGAAGAAAGAGGCAGGAGGGAAGGCGGGATGGCTGCAGACATATGAAGGCGTATAGGTTTGGGAGTAGGGTGATGGCAGACCTCCCTGCAAAGAGTTTTCCTCTTTCTCTGAGAGATGGGAAGCAGCATCAGGCCCAAGAGCCAGGAAACTAAGCCCTTCCAGTTGCCCGGGCTGTGTCTCCCTTTTCCTCTTCGCCTCCTCTTCCCACCTGCAGGATAAATAATTTGGACTACCCACCTGGTCCCCAAATGTGTTTGATCCTCAGAAGTTTTTCAAAAATACACTTTTGGGGGACCCTGTCCATAAATCTCCATAGCGGAGTAGTGGGGGCAGGAATCTGTATATATTTTTAAGGTGCCCTCCCCCCACCACTGGGACACAGCCAGGTTGGGGAAGTGCCCTGCGGGAGCGCTCCAGCTTTGAGACTTTGGGGTTCAGGAGGGAAGGTGCACAATTCCAGCAAAGCATTATGGAAGCTGAAAGCTATATAAGCCACATGCCAGTTCCCGTCACTGATAACTACAAAAGCCCCAAAGCTCAAAAGGCATGAGAACTCAAGGGAATAACAGGAAGGCAAAATGAGCAGCAAGATCAGAGGCCCTTACCTGCTTGGGAAGCCCACCGCACACATTCTGTGACTATATTTCCAAATCTCCCATGGGATGTGGGTCAAGGCTTGATTGAGGGGACTCCCAGGGGCAACAGGGCTCAGGCTTGGATCAGGGCTGTTGCAGGAGCTCAGGGATGCTTGGCTGAGCTGCTTTTCTGAAACCTGAGCTCTGGGGTAGGAGAAAGGGAAAGGAGGGGCTTCCTGGCCCTGAGAGTCCGAGCCTGTCCCCCCACCCCCTGAGCTCCTCCTCTGCCTAGGAGCCCCTTCTCTGGGGCTGCTCCAGACTGTGCAGGTCACCTCCACTCTCCCTTTGCCTCCCTCTGCCTCTGAGATTGGGTAGGGACAGGCTGGCGCCACTGGCCAGCTCCATGGACGGGGACTTTGCCTCTTCTCATCTTCCAGCTCTGGAAAGAAAGGAAGAAAAAAGGTCTGTGTTGATTTGCGTTTGGGGGATCCTTCCCCCTCCTAAACTGCTGGGGGCAGAAGAAGTGATTTGAGATTTGACGTTGGATTGACTGTGGAAGAGAGGACAGAAAGAGCCCAGAACATTCCCCCAGGTATGAATACTGCACTTTTGCTGGTGTGTGTGTGTGTGTGTGTGTGTGTGTGTGTGTGTCAGAGAGAGAGAGAATGACAAGCTTTCTACTGGTCAGATGTGGAATTACCCTTGATGATCTCCCAGGCCCCTCCTGACATTCTATGATTCTGCAGCCCTAAACTTCATTCAGTCATTCAACAAACATTTCTTGAGTACCTACCCTGTGCCCGATGCTGCTGTTGGACAAGATCGTGGCCCTGCCCTCAAAGATCCACAGAGAGTAGTAACAATAAAATAGCTACCAAGCTTATGGTGGGCCAGGCACTGGGCTAAACCTTTTTATAAACTTTAGCTCCTTTAACCAAGCAACAGTTGTTGGAGCAAAGTGTATTACTAAGCCTATTTTACAGATGAGGACAGTGAGTCTTTTGAGGTGAGAGAACACAGCTAGTAGGTAGTGGAAATGATACTTCTGAGCACTGTATTGTACTGCCTGCCCTCCACCCCAAGCTGTAAAGCAAAAGGTGCACTAATAAAGGGTGGAGAGGGAGTGGGAGAGCTTCAGAGAGTCATGGTTCACAGAGGGCAGGGAACAGTTAAGCTACATTTCCACCTAGGTTCCCGGGGGTGAGACAGAGGCAGGCCCAGATTGCTATGGAGTCCCTTAGCAAAGATTGACCCATGGCTGCCCTTCCTCGTAGTCCTCGACTCCCCATCTCCCAGCTGTTCCCAGGTCAGGCAGAGGGAAGACAAAAGCTGATTATTCCGCTGGGGGCTGTACTGGGCTCCATGAATAGAGTGTTGAAAACCCCGTGTCCACATGCAGGTAGGTTTTCAATCCTTCCCCAACCAGACTGTTTGTATGCCAGGACAGAGACCAAGCCAGGGGGAGAAGGGGGCTGTCTCCTGCTGGGAGGTGTCTCCCTCTCGGTATTTCCCAGATCCGTCCGCTAAACCAGACCCCCATTTGCTCCCCACCATCCCACTACTGTCCAGGCACTGTATCAGACTCCTGCTGAAAGTCTGCCGGGAAAGGGGATGTGGGATCTCACCGAGCCGTTGCTTACCTGGGGCAAATGTTCACTGAGCGCTACACTTCCAATTTACGCACTTCAGGGCTTGTATACCTCAATCCGGAATTTATTCATTTATTTACGATTATATCTGCTTATCTTTTTGAGAGCAGATGGGGAGAGGGACAAGGAGAATCCACACTGACTATAGAGCCTGACTATAGAGCCTGACGCGGGGCTTGAGCCCACAACCCTGAGACCATGACCTGAGCTGAAATCAAGAGTTGGAGACTTAACCCACTGAGCCCCCCAAATACCCCCCCAGGTACCCCCCAGATTTATTTATTTTTAAGTCATCTCTATACCCAACGTGGGGCTCAAACTCATGACCCCGAGATCAAGAGTCACGTGCTCTCCAGACTGAGCCAGCCAGGCACCCCTACTCAAGGGCTTCCTACTACTAAAGGATAGAGCAACCCAAGTGGCAACTACTCTCCCACCCCTTCACTCTTCTGGCAATTTGAGAGTCATGAGAACCATATTTCCTTGATCTCCCCCCCCATAAACTGACTCATTTCTTCTGATTTAAATTAACTTTATTTTATTTTTTATATACATATTTTCAAAGATTTTATTTTTTTATTTGTCAGAGTGCACAAGCAGGTGGAAACTCTATTTTTTTTTAAGATTTTGTTTATTTGACAGAGAGAAACACAGCCAGAGAAGGAACACAAGCAGAGGGAGTGAGAGAGGGAGAAGCAGGCTTCCTGCTGAGCAGGGAGCCCGATGTGGGACTCAATCCAGGGTCTCCGGGATCATGACCTGAGCCGAAGGCAGTCGCTTAACCAACTGAGCCACCCAGGCGCCCCGAAACTCTATTTTTTAGTATATTTTTCAAAGATTTTGTTTCTTTGTCAGGGAAAGAGAGAGCACAAGCAGGGGGAGCAGCAGGTAGAGGGAGAAACAGGCTTCCCCTGAGCAGGGAGCCCTGATGTGAGACTTGATCCCAGGACCCTGGCATCATAACCTGAGCCAAAGGCAGACACTTAACCAACTGAGCCACCCAGACATCCCTTTAAGTTAACTTTAAAGAGAAACTTTATATTGCTTCAAATAAATGGAAAACCAGAAGCCTTTGCCATAAATAGAAAGTACTGTAAAAAGAAAAAAAAGAAAAGGAAAAGAAAAGAGTAAACATCCCTTTATCGCCCACTAAAATTATGTTGATTACCACCAACACTGGGTTTTGGGATGTGCAGAGAGTTCTGCACAATCTCCAGGCCTATCTTGGTCTGGGACCAGGCAACACCCCAGCTTCGTCTCCTGCCACTTGCTCTCACACACCCCTGCTCCAGCCAGACCTAACTCCTCATTAGAGTCCTGTGCTCCATCGTCCCCTGCCATCCCAGCTGTTGCTCCTGCTGCTGTCTCCACTCAGAATGCCAGATCTGAACGGAAATGTCACATCCTCCTAAAGCTCTCACTGGGCCCCTTCCAGCTGGGAGTGACTGAGGATCTTTAATTCCAGATGTTCCAGCTGTGACTCCTCCACCGCCCCTTGATGGTACCATCTGAAAGGTCATCCCCTGGTTGGATGCACCAGGAAGCAGAGATGCGAACTGATCCCCAGCCTGCAGAGAAGAGCAGGTGGTGGAGGCCAGGAGACAGGAGAAATGCCCCTTTATCCCTCCCCCCAGCCCTGTCCTTCCTCCTCCTCTTGCCCCTGGGTGAGTGCCCTCCCCTAACCCCTGACCTGTCCCCTTTCTGGCTCTCAGTTTTCCCAGCTGTAAAATTAGGGTGGGACGTGGTTTGTCAATGAGGTGGTTTCCGAAGTTCTTTCCAGCTGACATTTGTTCAGGGTTGAGTCAAGGGTCCGCACTGGGGAAATGGAGGGCTCAGCGTACACAGAGTCTGGGCAGGTAGGGACACTGGAAATAGGGAAGGAGAGAAAGGAGTGGGCTCAGCAATGGCTGTTCAAACGGCAACCGGGGGAATACATAGAACCAAATGACCTAGGGATGATCCTAACGTGAGAAAGAAGAAACTGAGTCTCAGTTTCTTCATCTGTAAAATGGGTTCACTAGTATACACCTTGGAGCACTGTTGTAAGGATTCTATGAGGTGACGTCCACGAAGGTTTCTGAGACCTGTAATACCCTGCATACAAGCGTGGGGCTGTTATGAGGTTTTTCACCTCCCACACTAGGCCAATTTCCCTGTTGACCTCCCTGCCTCTCAGGTCATATGCCCAGAATACAGAAGAGTATGGCTGTTTGGGTTGTAATCCCAGCTCTACACCCTGTTCACTGTGTGGCCTTGAGCGAGTTGCCTAAACTCACTAAACCTGACCTTCCCCATTTGCATAATCCTACTCACCTCATAGGTCGTCTTAATGGTTAAGTGAGGCAGGCCACATTAAATGAGCACATGCCTGGCGTATATATACATGAGGGCTGAAGCAGAAGGTCTTGTCCAGGCAAGTCTTTTGGGGGGTATCCTAATGAATCCCAAAGCCAATGGACACACTTAAGGCCAAGCTACTGACCATGTGCCCTCTAATCAGCTTAGGGGGCGGGAGACACCGAGATGAGGCAGGCACCGCCACGTCGCCAGGCAGAAGGCCCAAAAAGGGGCATGTAGCTGGTGCCCAGGGATTCGAAGGAAACAGAGAGCACTTCCAGCTGAGGGTTCCAAAAAGGCTTCCCAGGGGAGGGGACCGAGCAGTATCTGGAAGGAGCTACAAGGCTGTAATGAACAAGTCTGATGGGATATAAAGAAGTCTGGTGTGGGGTGGGGAGGCGGGGGCCTGGCTGTCTCAGTAGGTAGAGCATGTGACTCTTGATCTTGGGATTTTAAGTTCCAGCCCCACTTTGGGTAAAGATTACTTAAAAATAAAATGTTTCTAAAAATTGAGGGGAGGGGGAGAGGTCAGAAGGTACTAGAAGGCTTTGCAGAGAAAGCTCAGGATCTGGGACTCCTGCAGGAAATGTGGAGTCCTGCAGTGGAGGGGGATAAACAGACCCCTGTTTCAGGCAGATCTCTGGGGTGATGGGAGAAGGGAGAAGCAAGGAGGCCCACTGGGACAGTCAGGAGAGAGAGAAGAGAAGCTGGAGAAGGCAGGGGAAGTGAAGAGGAGGGGGATGGTGGTAAGGATTGAGGGGGGCTGGGTTCCCAGGGCCAGGAAGCCCAGGGAGCGGGTAGAGGGCCCAATGCTCTTCCTTGTTCTGTTTCAGTCAGTGCCCTGCAGCCCACCCAGCTGCCCTTTCCAGGTAGGTGCCTCTGCCCCTTCTGCCCACACCTGCCCTGCCTCCGCGTACTCAGGGGCTCAGACAGATCCTCAGGGAGTGGTGACTAACCAGCCCACCATAACTCTAGATACCCCCAAATGGATTGCACTAGTCTGCCCTCTGGGACTGAGAGGGAGAAATAAGGCCCTGAAGGGACTGATCCTCAGGCTCTCTCACTCCCATAGCTTCCCAGCGAGGTGGGCCTCCTGCAGGTCAGGCCCTGCCATCCCCTGGTGCCAGCTCAACCCTCTCCACAGAGCTGAGGCTGGTGGGGGGCCCGAGCCGCTGCCGGGGGCGCCTGGAGGTCTTGCACGGCGGCTCCTGGGGCAGCGTCTGTGACGATGACTGGGATGTGGTGGATGCCAACGTGGTATGTCGACAGCTGGGCTGCGGCCTGGCACTGCCTGTGCCACGGCCCCTGGCCTTCGGCCAAGGCCGAGGTCCCATCCTGCTGGACAATGTGGAGTGTGGCGGGCAGGAAGCTGCACTGAGCCAGTGCAGCAGCAGAGGCTGGGGCGTCCACAATTGCTTCCACTACGAAGACGTGGCTGTCCTGTGTGATGGTAAGTGGAGACCTGTGACTGTGGAGGGCAGACAGCAGGGCTGCAGGCTGGATAAATGAAGGGACTTCCACGCGGAAGACCAAGCCAGGGGTGGCGTTGTATAATGCTGGTTGTCGGGGTCCGAGGCGTCCTTCCGCTTCACGGTGGGATCTCGGCTGAAGGAGAGCCTATGTAGGACCTTGATGGCTCAAGCAGAGGCCTCTCCCCATTTTTAAAATCAAACAAGTAGGGTCAACACTGGCAGGGAGGTCCATTTGGTGTGGAGCTCCAGCAGAAATCTCTGAGAGGCATTGACTTTGAGAGTAATGGTTCTAGTTTTCCAAGAAAATCACCTGGTGGGCTCGTTAAAACATAGACTGTGGGCTCATCCCAGGGTTTCTGATTCTGCAGGTCTGGGGTGGGGCCTGGGAATTTGCATTTCCAATATGTTCCCAAGTAATGGGGTGCTGCTCTAAGAACTTAAAGCTATGACTTTCTGGACTCAGGGGGCCCCTTCTCCTCTCATACCCCAGGGTTCCTAGCTCTGACCCTTTGTGTGGTGAGAGGCCCTATGGCCCTTAGGGCCCTTAGGGGTCCATGCCCTGCTGCTCAAACACCCGTGGGTTTGAGGATCAAGAACAGAAAGATCCATGTATCCTCCTCCCTTCCACTCTGCTTCCTTCCCAGAGTTCTTGCCCATGCAGCCCCTAACAAGGAAAGTGTTCACCAGTAAGGTGCCCCCTACAATTCCCCAGAATGGGAAAGGTAAGTAAGGGCTACATGGAGGATGACCTGGGTCTTAAGAGAAGGACCCTAAAGGGAGTCTCCCATATCTACCCTTGACAGTGGTAAGAGAAGGATAACCACTGAGTGACTGGTCATTCCCTCCCCATCCTACCCCTCGCAGCCCCCCAGGCTGCTCACAGTCTGGACAGGAAAAGAGGAATCCATTCCCATGGGATGATTAAAAATAGCACAAGTTTACTGAAAGAGCTGAATAGCAGGGCTTAATTCAATGGGAAAGTCAGATACACACAGAAATGTGGATAATGGTGTAGAACAGAAAATGGAAAGTGCCCTAAAGGACAGATAAATAGGCAAGAAGTCGAGAGGAGGAAGTGGGTCTCATCCATCAAGAGATCAAGGAGGGCTTTCTAACGGAAGAGTTCTTGGCAATGCACCTGGAAAAGTGAGGAGGCTTTCACTGCAGTAAAGTGAGGAAACAGCATATCCTATAGGGTTAGGATTGCTTAGGAGAGCATGGACAAGTGGGAGGAAGGTTGTCTTGAGGCAGGAAAATGACACACTCAGAGCCAGTCTGTCCTGATCCCACAAACCTCCCCCAATCTGGGACTGTGAGGAGGCAGTGCCCTAGGGTAACTGGGTGAAAAGTTCCTCCTTAGTTTTAGGTCCTGGGGCACCAGGAACTGTGGGTGCGTTGGGTCAGGTGCACTGCTGGAGGGGGAGGCAGAGCCCTGTGGGAGATGCGCCCTGTCCCCACCCCCACCAGGTGAGGGCAGCGTGCGCCTGGTGGGGGGTACGGGCCCATGTCAGGGAAGAGTGGAGATCCTGCACGGCGGCCTGTGGGGCACGGTGTGCGACGACGACTGGGGGCTGCCGGATGCTGCCGTGGTCTGCCGCCAGCTGGGCTGTGGGGCCGCCCTGGCAGCCACCACCAACGCTTTCTTTGGCTATGGCACGGGGCACATCCTGCTGGACAACGTGCACTGCGAAGGCGGGGAGGCCCGCCTGGCAGCCTGCCTAAGCCTGGGCTGGGGTGTGCATAACTGCGGACACCACGAGGACGCCGGGGCACTCTGCGCAGGTGCGGGCTCAGCGCGGCAAGGGGTGGGGTGGGGCGGGACAATGTTGCGAAACACTGGTGGGGCGGGGGCGGGAGCGGGGGCGGGAGCGGGGAGCCGAGGCTGGAGCCCGCCCACCGAAGGCTTGGTGGTTACCGCGATGCTCCGCCAGGCTTTCCGGGAAGATCCCGAAATTACTTTTAACGTCTCAGTGCTGTTCTAGTAGTGCCTCTGGAAGTCCCAGTAGTTTCACAATATTTTTCCAGCAATACTCCAGAAGTATCTAGTAGCTACCCAAGAATGACCCCGGAATTGTCTAGCAATTTCTAAGGTACTCTTCATGGAACATAAGAGTAAAGTAATATTACTCTAGAATTGCAGCAGAGTACTCCAGAATCCTCTCCAGGGACGTCCCCAGATTTACGTGGCGCACAGAGCTCTCTGTCATTCTGGATGCTCTTATTACAGTATCTTCACTCACCTGGTCCTTCTCCCATTTTGAGTTTTTCTGAGCAAATAAGAATAATAGGACCAGTAATGGCACTTCACAGATGGACTCTATAAGATACAGATTGTTTGCCCATGTCCCATAGCAAACTAGGGGCCATCATTCCTGCTTTACAGATGGGAGAGCATGGGCCCCATGAGGCAGAGCCTGACCCATGTTCACATACCAAGTCCTCACAAAACCACAACTAACTCGGCTGCACGGTCTTCAGCATAACCCTTGCCCTTTCTAGTCCTATTTTATCTGTAAGATGGGAATGAATCTTGTTTTGTAAGCCCCTTATAAACTGTGGTGTGTATACCTGTGCACCACAAGTAAATTACAAACACCATCAAGTAGCCAGACCTCCCTGGACCGCAGCGAGGGTTGAGCCCCTGACTCTGGAAGTAAAATCTGTTGTCTTCTCCAGGGAGACCTTCCCATCCTCCCCTGACAGCGCAAGGCTGATCAGGAACCTTGGCCTCTGACCCTGCTCCCTTCTCTCCTGCTCTAGTGCTGGGACCCCCGACTCTCACAGCACTACCACCCTTGGCCACAAGAGAGGACTGGGCCTGGCACACAGAGCCAGAAGGTAAGGATGGAAAGGGCCTTGAAGGCTGGAATGATAAAGGCAAGGGTGGCAGGGCTGTGAATTAGAAAAGCTGTTCTGGGTGTCCTGGAAGGGGGCCCTGGCTAGTCGACCAGGTCTTTTGGCCAGATGGTAAAGAGGTGGGTGAGAGAACAATGAACAGATGGAGCAAGGATGAAATCCAGAGCTCTGGAAAGTTCAGCAAGGGGATGTCTGGGTGGCTCAGTTGGTTGGGCGACTGCCTTCGGCTCAGGTCATGATCCCGGAGACCCGGGATCAAGTCCCACATCGGGTTCCCTGCTCAGCGGGAGGCCTGCTTCTCCCTCTCTCACTCCCCCTGCTTGTGTTCCCTCTCTCGCTGTGTTTCTCGCTGTCAAATAAATAAAATCTTTTAAAAAAAAAAAAAGTTCAGCAAGGTGGGAGGAGGCAGTAAGGGATTTCTTTAAAGCTCTGAGGTAAAATTTGGGTGGGTGCTGAGGCTGGAAACTGAGAGTCCTTGAGATGGTTGAACTGAAGGTTGAATGAAAGCTACATGCACATTTGGAGTTTGGTCTGGAACTATCACTGGGATCGAAATTAGGATAATGCCTGCAAATAGGACTCTGTTCATTCCAGTCAAGCTTCCTGAGGACCACAGGTAACAGGGTGACACTAGGATTGAAGCTGTGTGGGGTGTAGGTGTGGTACAGCCCGGGTATCTCATAGGTGTCCCTGTGCCCTGCTGCAGGCCAGGCCTCTTTGTCTCCTTCAAATGCTCTAGATACCCTGTCTCTGCAGCTACAGGAGTTGGTGCCCTGCCTTCCAGGGAGATGGCACTGTTCACCACAGCTACCTGGGCCGCGGGGAAGAAAAGTAAGTGGCAGAGCCAGGGGTCTGTGGGACGTGGGGGGAGGGTGGGGGTGGGGCTCTGGAAGCCAGGGGCTGCAACCCAGCCCCATGGCCACGGGCCTCTGCGCCCCGCAGGCGGGAGGCTGCGGCTGGTGGGCGGACCGGGCCCATGCCGCGGCCGCGTGGAGGTGATGTACGCCGGGGGCTGGGGCACCGTGTGCGACGATGACTGGGACTTCGCGGATGCGCGCGTGGCCTGCCGTGAGGCGGGCTGCGGGCCTGCGTTGGGCGCCACTGGCCTCGGCCACTTCGGCTATGGGCGTGGCCCCGTGCTGCTGGACAACGTGGGCTGCGCCGGAACGGAGGCCCGTCTGAGCGACTGCTTCCACCTGGGTTGGGGTCAGCACAACTGCGGCCACCATGAAGACGCCGGGGCGCTCTGCTCAGGTGAGGCCGCCGCGGGACAAAGCAGAGGCAGGTACTGCGGAGCGGGCGGGGCCGCGAAGCACGGCCTCCCAGGAATGGGCGGGGCCGCGCGCAGGCGCGTACTGCGGCGCAGCAGGAACAAGGTGGGCTCTGAAAAATGGGTGCGGTCACGCGTGGGGGCTCTCTGCGGCACGGCAGCGTGAACGGGACCGGAGAGGAGGACGCACGCACTCCGCAGAGGGAGGCGGAGCCCGACCATTGACGCGCTCTGCGGCTGCGCGGCGCGGCGCGGGCGGAGCCGGGAAGGGAGCGCCCTCTGCAGTGAGAGTGGGGTGGGGTTTGGGGAGGGTGCGGGCTCTGCGGCAGTGAGGGGCGGGCCCGAGGTGAGAGGCGGAAAGCCAGGGACAAAGTCTGGAAATCTGTGTTATGGGAGGGGCCGGGGTGCTTTCGCTTTACTGAGTCAAGGACTCACAAAGCTCTAGTAAGCAGAGTTGATCAGCTTTTGGGAAGCAGGCGTCTGACCTTTGGGGGGAATCTGTGGAAAGGGGTGTTTGTGGAGTCTGACCTGTTTTAAATGCTTCTGTTCGTGGATTGGTGTGGGAATTGATAGCTTCACCCTCGTTTGGTGCCCTGGGCCTAATAACTTTGGCCACAAAGGGGTAGCCGCAAAGAGTTCTGCTTTGGGTCACAGGGTGAAAGAAACACACCCTTATATATATTTTTTATTGATTTGAGAGACAGCGAGCATGAGCAGGGGGGAAGGGCACAGGGGGAGAGAGAGGGGGGAGCCCAACCATGACCCTGAGACCATGACCCCAGTCCATACCAAGAGTCAGATGCTTAACCGACTGAGATTCTCAGGCACCCTGACAACCCCCATTTCTGATCCAAGTGACAGAGCAGTTCTTCAGGGTCCTGCAAGCTCTTCTCTGTCCCTAAATTAGGCTTCCCTTGGGAGGCTAGGATGTAACCTGGCCTCAAGGAACATGTTCCCTAATGTGACAGCCACCTCTTTTCTTGCCCTTGCTGAGCCAGGCCCAGAGGAGCTAGGACTGCAAGTCCAGCAGGATAGTTCTGAGACCACCCGGGTGCCCACTCCTCGGCCAAGGGACGGTAGGTGCTCACAGCCCCAAAGACAAAGGTAGAGGCATCAGAATATGAGGGAGATCATAGCCTAAGGTTACACAGCTCAACAGGTTTGCACCAAGTTTGAGAATCTTTGTTCTGTGCTAGTCTCTGTTTTCATTAACAGGGATATGGTGTCCAGAAAGAGATAGGGGGGTTTAAGGGAGCAATCTTAGAGATTTCTAGGGACAGGACCAAGATAAGGGAATGTGGCTCCTTCCTGAAGAGAGAAATGAAAAAATTCACTTAAACCTGTGGGAGAGAGGTGATGATGACCTTCAGGGGACATAATCATAGTCTTCAGAGAGCAGCACTGGGGCTTAGGATCTGGGATTGTGAACAGGGAATTAAGAATAGACATGAAGCACTTGGGATGTGCACAGCACCCCACAAAGGCTGGGGCGCATTCTTCCATTCCAGAGACTGAGACTGGACTGCTGCCATCCTATTTTAATCTGATTTGTCAGCCCTTATCCATTGGCCCCTAGGCAATGCTGTGTCTCAGACCACCACCCTTTGCCCCTGCAAGCCCTGACCCTTGTCTCTCCGCAGGGCACCTGCGTCTGGCCAGTGGAGCCCACCAATGTGAGGGACGTGTAGAACTCTTCCTAGGGCAGCGGTGGGGCACCGTTTGCGATGATGCCTGGGACCTGCGGGCAGCCACTGTCCTCTGCCGCCAGCTGGGCTGTGGCCAGGCCCTGGCAGCCCCCGGCGAGGCCCACTTTGGCCCAGGCCGAGGCCCTATCCTCCTGGACAATGTCAAGTGCCGTGGGGATGAGAGTGCTCTTCTGCTTTGTTCTCACATTCGCTGGGATGCCCACAACTGTGACCACAGTGAGGATGCCAGTGTCCTGTGCCAGCCATTATGACCCAGCCCATTCTGCAGACCATCTCTTCTGGGAGCGTGCTGTGGCTTGTCCCTCTTCCTCCAGGAAGCCCTCCTCCTTTGACAACTTCAGTTCACCCTACCTTTCCCTCCTCTTATCTGGGAGAGAACCCGCTCAGACAGTGTGGTCCTGCCCTGAGAGAGCCTAGAGTCTGACTCTACCCATCAACTTCCTGTGTGACCTCACCTGTCATCAACTACCATGGGCCCAGTTCAGTGAGAGCTCCCACTTTCTGCTCAGCCAAAACATAAAATGGGGGGAAGGAAATGACTTAACTCTCTTCTTTGGTGGGGCTCCTGTTACAGCAACTAGACCCTGCCTTCCTGGATCCTGGTCCAGGAGCTGCAGGAGCTCTCTGTAAATGGAATATCTCCCTTATCCCCCACCCATATTGGGATTCCCAAGAAGAGGGAAGGCAGGAGAGGCCCACAGCTCTTACCTTCGATTGCCTGGGCCTGCAGAAGAAACAGGGTCATTGCCCTGGCCTTCTCCATGCGGGCCCAGACTCAGATGGTGCTTGGCTAGACAAGGGGACTGGAGGGGCCTAAGCAGGGACAGTGGCCTCTCCCTGCAGCTGGAACCGGCATCTCTGATTTATGCTGCCCCCACCACAGAGCCTCCACTTTGCAGCAGCAAAGAACCCTGGGGGCCTGTAGCCACCTGTTCATAGGTGCCAAGTCAATAAAGCATTGTCCCCCCTGTCTTTTAACTTGGGGGCACAAGTGAATCATTTGTAGCAGCAGGAAAGACTGGTTAGAACTCTGGAGGAAACCAGCTTGGGGATTGAGTGGTTCAAAAGCATTCTCAGAGAGCTCTCAGCAGGCCCCCACATCTTGGAAATGCTGACTCATGATATGAGGCCTGGGAGGCCCCAGAGGGTCCCCCAGCCCATCCCTGCCTTCCTTTTGCATATAGAGAAATTTAGGTCCTGCTGAAGAACAGGGTCTCCTCCAAGACACATTGCAAGGTGGGCAGAGTCACTAGAAGCAAAACTCAAGAAAAGGTAGGGAGATGAGAGCAAAGCAGCACTGGGCGTCCCCAGAGGCTGCTCCTGGGGCACCTCACCTAGAGCTCCAAGGGTAGAGAGAAGTGGTGGATCCTCTCAGGCGCAAAGTGGGTAAATTGCCCATAAAAAGCAACTGTCCTGGTCAAGCCTCTGCCCTCCATGTCTGGCCTCTCTACTTTCTCATGGCTGCTGTACCAAATTATCACAAATGGAATGGCTTAAAAGAACACAAACTTATTATCCTACAAATTTTTTTTTTTTTTAGATTTTATCTATTTGAGAGAGTGAGCACGGAGAAGAGCAGAGAGTGAGGGAGAAGCAGACTCCTTACCAGGTGTGGAGCCCCATGCGGGGTTCAATCGCAGGACCCTGAGACCTTGACTTGAGCTGAAACCAAGAGTTGGATGCTCAGTTGATGGCTACCCAGGGGCCCCATCCTACAGTTTTTTAGGTCACTAGTTTGAAGTGGGTTTCCCTGGGCTAAGCTCAAGGTATCGGCAAGTTGATATTATTTCTGGAGAATTTAAGGGAGAATCCATTTCCTTACCTTTCCAGGCTGTCCGCATTACATACCTGCTTGTAACCTCCTTGAAGCCAGCAAGTGTATCACTTGGACCTCTGCTTCCATCACTGCATCTCCTTTCCTGATGTCCCTGCCTCCCTCTTCCATCCTCTAAAGCCCCTTATGATTATAGGAGGCCCTGGATAATCCAGAATACTCCCCCATCTCAAGGTCCTTAACTTAATCACATCTGCAAAATCTCTTTAGCCCTGTAAAGTAACCCGTTCAGGAGCTCCAGGGATTAGGACATGGACATCGTAGGGAAGGAGGGTGCGGGAGGGCATTATTCTGCCTCCCACAGGCTCCAGACCTGGGTCCTGGCTCCCAGCCAAGGAGTCAGGCAGACACTTGAGCTCCATAGTCAATCAGCACTTAGCAATAATGGCTTTGTCTCCAATTGTCAGGGAGCTCTGAGACCCACCGTGTCATTGGAAGGATGAGGACTGGAGCAATGAAAGGAACAAAAATACTTAAGGACTCAGTCAGGGCAGATGGAGGGGGACCTCCAGCCAGCCTGTAACTCCCAGAGCTGAGCGCAGGACAGTCAGATTCTGCTTAGCCCCTCTGGCCACACCCACATTCAGGTGTCCCCCTCCCTCATCTGGAGAAGTATCACAGCTTCCCATCCCTGGACTCCGCTTTCCCATCTAGACAAATTGCTTTCATGGACACTCTGTCAACCCTCATAGCAGTCCTGTGTGGAAGCATTATCATCTTTTTTTTTTTTAAGATTTTATTTATTCATTTGAGAGAAAGAAGCAAGCATGAGTTGGGGGAGGGGCCGAGGGAGAGGGAGAAGCAGGGTCCTTGCTGAGCAGGGAGCCTGATGCAGGGCTGGATCCCAGGACCCTGGAGTCATGAACTGAGCTAAAGGCAGATGCTTAACTGAGCCACCCAGGTGCCTCAATTATCATCTTTTTTTACAGACAGGGATAGGCTCAGAGAGGGACAGATTTGTACGACTCAGTGGATCCATGATTAGAAGCTAAGATTTTTTTTTTTTTTAAGTAAGCTCTATGCCCACCGTGCGGCTTGAACTCACAACCCTGAGTTCAAAAACTCACATGCTCTACCCTCTGAGACAGCCAGATGCTCTCTTTTAAAATCCAAGATTTCGATGCCCCTTAACACTGGTCACCAATGTGTCCAGTGCTCCCCTTCTTGGCATATGGTAGCTTTGCATTTCCCTGCCCTATGTTCTGGACAATGAAATGTGAGCGGAAGCTCCCCCCTCAGATAGGAGCCCTCAAGGACCTGAGCACAGTTTGCCAAATTCCTTCCTTCGAGGTGACCAGTGATGTTCCAGGCGGGAGAGGGTCCATCAACCTATTTCCCCGAGGGAGAGCCACCTGGCACAAACCCTCTGTTGACTCACCATGGACTTAGAGTGAGTGAAAAATAAATCTATTGTTGTAAATGAAAGTGGGGGTTGTTTACCAGAGCAACCTAACCTAGATCATCCCATCTGACATACTCAGGCTCCCAAACTTTTCTGCCCTGTGGGGTTTATCTGAAGCCTGTTTTCCACTTAGTTATCAAGGCTAGTACTGTTGTTATGGCTTTGTCCTGGGTACTTTTTGGTATTCTGTGGGCCAGGGCCTGCTGACTGGGAGCACACAGGTAAATAAGGCATTGCCTTTTTGCCTGATCGCTTGCTGACTTGCTCTCCCTGAGTGAGATAGGCTCTCCTGAAACTCAGCCTGTCCCACTCAGAACTTTGTCCCCTCTACCTAAACCTGGGTTTCCTGTTTGGTAAGTAATGCTACCAAGCACCATCTTAAGCCAGGAACCTGGGTGTTATCCCCAGCAGTCCCTGCCCCCCAAAACTAATTAGTCACCAAACGTTACTAATTCTATCTCCCAAACCTTGCTAGAATCTGTTCACTTCTCTGCACCCCACATTTCTCACCCCAGCTTCTTCACTGGCTCCCTATCTCCAGCCCATCACCCACACAAGAACTGTGCGCTGTTTACAGACCCAATGCTGCCAATGCTCTACTTAAACCCCTCCCGTGGCTCCCCAGTGCTCTTCTTCAACTCCTTAGCTCAATTTGCAAGTCCTGTCCAGCCTGGCACTGCCTGTGTTTCCAGCATCATCCCTTGCCACTTGGTGCAAGGTTCTCTCCAGGCTGAACTACTTTCAGTTCCTCTAATGCTTGGCTCCCTTCCCATCAGGCCTCTGCACATGCTGTTCTCTCCGCCTGGGATACACGTCACCCTCTCCCCTCCTTTCCCTGAGTCAACTCTTATTTAGCCTCATGTCTGAGCTTTCCTTTTCTCCAGAAGGCCCTCTCTGATGCCTCCTCCTCCTGGTCTGGCCCAGACACAGCCAGCATCAAACCCTGTACTTCCCAAGGGACAGCACTCACCCCTGCTGAGACTGCTGACTTGGCTGTATCTTCTACTAGCTCAGGGGGCCTTTGAGGCCTGCGGTTGGAGCTGTCATGCCCAGGACTCCACACACAGCAGCTGCTCCAATACTAATTGTCGGGTGAGTGAAGGGCATGAGCAAATATTTCCAAGGCACCTGAATGCTAGGCCAAGCACAGTGCCGGGCTCTGGGGCCCCAGGGCAAGAAGAAATCTGGAACAGCTTCCTGTTTGCAAGGCACAGAGCTTACCTTCAAGAGGAGAAGAGACCAATAATAAGCCACTGGGCATATCCACAGAGAATTTGAGCTAGTGATTGGTGCTCTATAGAACATAAAGTGGATGTTGTGGTAGCCACTGGGTAGTCAGAGAAGGTCCCTGAGGAGGTGACTCTTGAGTTGGGCCTCAGTAATGAGAGGGAGGTGGCCATGAACCTTTTAGCCACAGTAAGTTTTGGGGAAGAACATTCTAAGTCCTTCAGTGGGAATTTAGCCTGGCCTACAGAAGGGCCAGATCACTCTGGGCTTTCTAGGCTGTGGGAGAAGTTTTATTCTAAAGGCAACGGGACTCCATTGGAAAGTGAATGATACAAGTGCCCCAGATGTCAACCTCCTGAATATCTTTCACCTCTTTCAGCTTCTTGAGTGTGCCTTGCCTCTTCAAATTTATTTAAAAGGACCCAGCCACTGGGATGCCTGGGTAGTTCAGCTGATTGAGTGTCTGACTCTTGATTTTGGCTCAGGTCACGATCTCAGGGTCTTGAGATCAAGCTCAGGCTCCCAAGCTGGGTGTGGAGCCTGCTTGGGACACACTCTCTCTCTCCCTCTGCTCCTACCTCCATCCACACACTTGTGCTCTCAAAGAAAGAAAGAAAGAATGGATCCAGCTGGGTATTTCCCATTATAGTAGGATACCCAGCATCCCTACGAAAAACTGCAGGAATTCTTCAGAAGCTTGAATTCTGCTAAGCACTCCTGACTTTCGCTGATTGAGTTCCTTCCTTCCTTCCTTCCTTCCTTCCTTCCTTCCTTCCTTCCTTCCTTCCTTCCTTCCTCCTTTCCTTCATTCCTCCCTCTCTCCCTCCCTCCGTCCCTTCCTTAGGTTTATTCATTTATTTGAGAAAAAGAGAGCATGAGTAGGGAGAGCAACAAGGAGAGAGAGACTCAATCTTTTATCTGCTTTTGCCTCCCTGGTAACTCTCCTTTCTCTTATTCACTAACTAAGCCCTTCATTCCTGGTTTCACCAATTCTGGACTGTACCTATACCACACTTGGCTGATGTTTTGGAGCAAAAGCCCAATGAAGAGCTGAAAATTGAAAATTAGATACTTTGTTTTTACAAAGCCCTTGTATAGGGGTGCCTGGGTGGCTCAGTCATTAAGCCTCTACCTTCAGCTCAGGTCATGATCCCAGAGTCCTGGGATGGAGCCCTGCATTGGGCTCCCTGCTCAGCGGGAAGCCTGTTTCTCCCTCTCCCACTCTCCCTGCTTGTGTTCCCTCTCTCGCTGTGTCTCTCTCTGTGAAATAAATAAAACCTTTAAAAAGCAAAAAACAAAGCCCTTGTATATTCATACACAGGACCACTGCCACCTCCCCATCCCACCCAACACACACATTCACATTTCCAGATAGTTTTCACTCATTTTTCTCTTCTCTAGCCCTAACAGCCTATGTCAGTGCTGGGACCCTCCCTTTGTCCTATTACCTCTTTCATTCTTCCTGTTTTGCAAGCCCTCTGACTGCCACATTTTTGCTCACTGCTTTTTTTTTCCCTAAGATTTTTATTTATTTACTTGAGAGAGAGTGAGATCCAGAGAGCACAAGCAGAGGGAGCGGCAGAGGAAGAGGGGGAGAGAGAGGGAGAAGCAGGTTTCCTGCTGAGCAAAGAGCCCAATATGGGGCCTGATTCCAGGACTATGAGATCATGACCTGAGCTGAAGGCAGATGCTTAACCGAGTGAGCCACCCAGGTGCCCCCTTTTTTCTTTTTTTAAATAACTGGCTTTTTGAAATAAAATTCACATATCATAAAGTTGAGTCTTGTAAAGTATACAGCTCAGTGAGTTTTTTTTTTTTTTAGTATATTTGCAGAGTTGTGCAACCATTGCCACTGCCTAATTCCAGAACGTTTCATCCCCCTTCCCCCTCAAAAACCCTTATGCCCATTAGCTAGCACTCCTCCTTCTCCTTCCCCCAGCTCTTGGCAATTACTAATCTATTTTCTGTCTCCGAGGATTTGCTTATTCTGGACATTTCATAGACACGGAGCCATGCAATATGAAGCCTTTCATGTCTGGCTTCTATCACTTAGAATGATGTTTTCAACATTCATTTGTATTATAGCATGTATCAGGATGTCATTCCTTTTTCTGGGGAAATAATATTCCTCTGTATGGACACCATCAATTGTGTTTATCCATTCATCTGTCAATGGACAGTTGGCCTGTTTGCACCCTCTGGCAATTATGGCTAATGCTGCTATGAACACTGGTGTACAAATATCTGAGAATTTTTCAGTTCTTTTGAGTATGTACCTAGGAAGAGAATTCCTGAGTCATGTCCTACATAATTCCACCTTTGACATTTTGAGGAACCACCAAACTGTTTCCCACAGTGGCTGCACCATCTCACATTCCCACCTGCAATGCACCTGGGTTCCAACTCTCCACATCCTTGCTCCCCCTCCCCCGCATTAAAAAAAAAATCTAAAACAAAAACAAACCAAAAAAATTTTAGCCATCCCAGTAGTTGTGAAGTGGTATCTCCTGGTTTCGATTTGCATCTTTTTTCCTTCAAATTTTAACTTCAGTTCTAGTTAGTTAACATACAGTGCCGTATTGGTTCTAGGAGTTTGGTGATTCATTATTTACATACATACCCGGTGCTCATCATAGCAAGTGCCAGCCTTAACACCCATTCCTCATCCAGCCCATCCCCCACCTGATTTGCATCTTTTTAATGACAAATTATGTTGAGTAGCTTTCCCTGATCTTATTGGCTCTTCATTGGCTATTTATGTATCTTTGGAGAAGTGTCTCAAAGCCTTTGCCCATTTTTCAATTGGATTCTTGCTCATTTCTTATGCAGAACTGTCTAGCTATTCTGGTTACTGCCTAGCCTTCGGACTAGCTTTCCAAAATAGCCCTTTTCATTTTGCTAATCAGAGTTGGCTCTCCTAATTGGAATTTTGCGGCCTCCCATCAATCTATGTCATTTTGCCTCATTTCACCATCACAACCTGGGCTGAAGGTGAAATCCTCTTAATTTTACACACCAGTATTTAGGGGCTGGCCAAGGTCACATACCAGGTTAACCAGTGACAGGGATCTGCACCCAGAGCAAACTCCTAACTAGCTAGTCTGTCTTAGTATCCTTGTCTTTCGTGCAGACAGACTAGGGTCTGGACTGTCTTCCGGCCACACAGGAAGATCCGACAACAGATCCAGGGACTCCGACCTCAGACCACAAATCCTTCCCCAAACCCCACCCTCTCAGGGCTTGGACCGGGAGGGAGTGGCGAGGCTCAGCCCTTCCGGCCCAGTCGGATCGCGCCTTCCTGCTGAGTCACGGCCACGACGTGGGGCGGGGCGCGACGGGTGGGGGAGAGGAGGCGAGTAAGAGCCCGCCCCGCGTGGGAACTGAAGCCCCACCCCTGGCCCCGCGGTTGTCTCCCGATTGGACATCCGGGGAACGGCACAGCCAATCACAGCAAGCTGCGGAGTGCGGGTGGGACGCAGTTTAAGGCGAAGGAAATGACCCCTCCGCCCCAGGAATTAGCCCTTTCTGGGCGCGCCCCGCGGGGCTTTTGGGAGTGTCCTAGGCCCGGCCTCTGAAGGGGTGGGGCTGGCCGCCGCGCTTGGAACGGCCCTCGGGAGGTTGGAGTGAAGGCGATCTTTTCTAGTCTTTGCAACCATTCGCGGTTTAAAAGGGTGGCCCACCAATCGAGCGGGTTGGAGTCTCTACTCTTGTTTTCAGAGGGGAAGATTGACCCACCCCAGCAAAGGCAAGGGGCTGCTGGGTCACACTGATGGTCCTTGTTGGTTCTCTGGGCTTTCGAGACATAGGCAAGGCTGGGAAGGTGGTCTCTGGCTCTTAGTGGTTTCTCAAAGTCATAGTGAAGGCCTGATACCAGCTCCGTCTCTGACGCTGCTTTCTGCTCCTAATGTGACTTGGTCCGCTTGCCCTTACTCTCAAAGACTGTACAGTTTTTTTCTTCCTTTCCAGTGCCTGCAGGGATGAAAAGGTCTACTGCTGGGCTACCAGGTCCATGCCCTGGTCGAGTTTTTAGTCCAGGTGGGAGACAGAGCGAAGGTTACATCAAAGCCAGATGAGTACTGCAATGGGACAGAACAGTGTTAAGTTAGGGGCAGGTTGCAGGGGCCCCTAATTAATACTGGGACAAGAGTCCAGGAAAAGCTTTGAAAAGAAAGGAACTTTCAAGGAGAGGAAAAAAGAACCCTGCTTTATTGGAATGGGAGGAAAATCAGATGGTTAGAATTAGAGGTTCAGGGGCGCCTGGGTGGCTCAGTTGGTTAAGCGACTGCCTTCGGCCCAGGCCCAGATCATGGTCTCGGAGACCCCAGATGGAGCCCCACATCAAGCTCCCTGCCCAGCGGGAGGCCTGCTTCTCCCTCTCTCACTCCCCCTGCTTGTGTTCCCTCTCTCGCTGTGTTTCTATCAAGTAAATAAATAAAATCGTAAAAAAAAAAAAGAATTAGAGGTTCAACCCAGATGGTGGGTTTAGAAGGGAGGAGAGCCTTGTAGGTCATTAATGATTATGGAGATTATCCTGAGAGTACTAACTATCAGGTTATAAGCAGAGGAGAGACATAAAGGGGACTGCCCTGACCAAGGTCACTTGCTTTGAGCTAGAGGCAGACTTGGGAACTGACTATCCGGGTTCCCATGGCTTCTCTCCTCGTGGCTGTCTGGCTGCCCACATTTGGGGTGTTTCAGGCTCAGAGATTCCCTTCACACTGTCAGACAGAGGGGCGCCTGCTCCCTGTCTCTCTGAGCCCAAATCCAGCCCCAAAATTGCTATATTATTAGAAACAGTCCACTGCTGCACAGAGCTGTAGAGCCTCCAGCTTGCCAGGGGACTTCACATGCACTATCTCCTTTGAGCCCTCTGGCCACACTGGGAAGTGAAGATTATTCTCCCCCACTTTACAAGTGAAAAGATGAGGTTTAAAGACAGTAATTAGGGGCTCCTGGGTGGCTCAGTTGGTTAAGCGACTGCTTTTGGCTCTGGCCATGATCCCGGAGACCCGGGATCGAGACCCGCATCGGGCTCCCTGCTCAGCGGGAAGCCTGCTTCTCCCTCTCTCACTCCCCCTGCTTGTGTTCCCTCTCTGGCTGTGTTTCTCTCTGTCAAATAAATAAAATCTTAAAAAAAAAAAGACGCTAATTATTATGCATCA
This sequence comes from Spilogale gracilis, assembly GCA_004023965.1. Classification (NCBI taxonomy): domain Eukaryota; kingdom Metazoa; phylum Chordata; class Mammalia; order Carnivora; family Mephitidae; genus Spilogale; species Spilogale gracilis. Next base: position 9,284 of record PITA01008487.1, on the reverse strand, counting down.
TTGAACTCCACTGAGGTTCAAAGACCTGCAAATATGGATCCACTGAACTCCGACCCCTTGCTACTGGTGCTGGGCTAGTAGGAAGCAAAGATGAATGGGATTTCGGCTCTGCCCACAGAGAGACCATCTATAGGGATATAAAGCATATATATTCCTGGACCTCATATAAAACCCCAGTGTGGGTCTTTAGAGAAGTGCTGTGGGCTCACAGGTGGAAAAAGGCATCAATCCTAGTAGAAGTTCTGGGAAGACTTTTGGAAGAGGTAACATTTAAGTTGGGGTTTGGATAAGTGGGAAGAGGGCGATGGGTCCCCTCTATGTCCTCTTCCCGCATCCTGGGCTCATCACACCTACCAAATTTCATGCACCTAGTAGACATTCAACATTTGAGTGAATGAAGGAGCAAATGTATGGCAGAGAGGCTGGATGAGGCTAGTTTGCAAGTGGTCTTGGTGATCATGAGCACCTCCTCCAACCCCGCCGCTGAGGGTTACTGTCTGAAGCACACTTCTTGGATGGTTAGGACAGACCATGAAACTTGCCCTTCCCTCCCTGTTACAGCGGTGTTTGGCCCTCCATGTAAGCGCAGGAGGTAAGTAGAGCTGGATAGGAGCCCTTAATTGGTGGGATCTTGATCAATTGTGCAACTCTGGGACCTGGGGTCACAACCACCCTCAGCCCAAACCACTTAGCCAGATTTTTGGAACTATCCCCAAAGGGTGCCAGGAACAGAAGGCCTCTGTTACTCCCAAGTTCTTAGACCTGAAGGACCCCTGTGATGCCCCGGGTTACCCAGTTCCCTTGTCTCTGTGGAGCAGCTTAAAACGAGGACTGGGAAGGGTCCCTGAGTGGTTCAGTTGGTTAAGTGACTGCCTTTGGCTCAGGTCATGATCCCGGAGACCCAGGATCGAGCCCCACATTGGGCTCTCGCAGGAGGCCTGCTTCTCCCTCTCTCAGTCCCCCTGCTTGTGTTCCCCCTCTGGCTCTGTTTCTCTCTGTCAAATAAATAAATACAATCTTAAAAAACAAACAAACAAACAAAAAATCAAAAAACACGAGGACTGAGGTAGTGGTTCTCATTTTATAAATGGGAGTGAAGACTGCAGGGGACCCAGTGGCCAGGTAACCTCATAGCTAGTAAGGGGCAGGGTGGGGTGGGGTGGGGGGTTGTCCTTGTCTCCAATGCAGTGCCCTCCCCTGCCCTCCTGCTGCCCCTGAGGAAGCCCTGAGGGTACACTCCTCAGTCTGCCTGTGGGTAAATAGGGTCAGCTGGCTGGGCTTTCTGCAGCATACCGGGCAGGTAGAAGAGAGAGCCCAGCTGCCTGGCTGCCGGGCCTGGCGGCCTCCACCTACCCAAAGCAGCCGTCCATCTTGCACTACTTGGGTGCAGCCCAGCAGCTTCCCGGAGGAGTGGTGGGCGCCTGGCCAGCCTGCTCAGCACCTTCTCTCCCCGTCCGTCTCAGGCAGTCTGTCTTCTTGTCTGTCCCTCTATTGAATCCTTATCTCTCTCTTTCTCTCTCTCTCTCTCTCTCTCTGGGGCTTTGTCCCAGCTGCTGTGAGTCTGTCAATACCATTTTCTTATCTCCCATTTGTTTGGTTTGGTTTGGTTCCTGGCCTTTCACCTGCCTTGGGAGCACCCCCAGGACATCTGCTCTGCCTGGTTCTTCTCTGCCACGTGCATGACCCAGTGGATTATTAAAAAAAAAAAAAAAAAAAAAAGGCAAAACAAAACAACGTACCAAGCAGGGCACACCGAGGTCACACTCCTATTTGTTCGAGCCCTTGGCTTCCTCTTCCCTTATTACGAAGATCAAGAGGCCCATTTTGTAGAGCCTCAGAGGTGGAAGTGCTGGCCCAGAGATCAGTGAGGGACGCCAGATGTGCGGGTCGCAGGCCTCTGCCAGGCAGACCTGAGAGGTAGGAAGGTGCAAGCCATGAGCGACCCTGCCAGCTCCGCTCTTTGCAAACGCCTTGGGCAAGTCCCCTTACTTGGGGGCGGAGGCCTTGCAGCTCTGTGACTCATCCCTTTGCTCGAAGAACAGCCCATTCCTGGGTGGCATTCCTGAGGCCTGTGGCCTGGTTGCAGTTCGCCTTTTTCCCCAGGCCCTGCCTCCTTCTGAAAGGTTCTGGCATCCATAGGACGCAGCCTTTTCCACCAAAGCCTCCTGGGGGAATCTCCTTAACCTCCTGGGCCTCAACCCTAGCCATGTCTACTCCCCAGAATTTTCTGAGATCTCTGAGAATGACAACACTACATTGTCCTGATCCTCTGACATCTCTCCTTCCCTGCTCCCTTTGACCCATGCTGCTGGACATGTCCCTGAGGCCTCCAGCCCCCTGATTCCCTTCTGGCCTCTGTTTCCCTTACCTAGCCCGGTCCTTGGCCTGTCTGGGCACTCACTCCCTGTACCCCACACCCTTGGCCACGGCTGACCACTGCCTGCTCTGGGAGATCTGACCTTCACCTTCTTAGCTCAGACTCACATTACAAGGGCTGCAGAAAAAAACCACAGGGCTGTGCAGACTGGGGCCCTTATGTGGAGGCCTCTAGGTCCAGCTGGTCCTCAAATGGCTGGCCTTTCCCCAGCTCACTCCCCCATCCTCCCTAGAGACTTCCTCAAACCTTCAGCCTGTTCTCAAGCTTCCTCCCCTTCTCCCCTCATGACTCAGCAAATGACATCAGCTTCTCCCTGGAGAAAGAGGTTCCCAGGAACCTTCCCTGCTTTTCACCAGGAGGCCCACCCACCTGCCATCCCAGCTGACCCCTCCTTCAGGGATCCTGCCCTCGCCCACCTCAACTCATCCACCTGTCCCTTCCAATCCCCTCCTCTTCCAGCCACTCTCTTTAGCCTCTCCTCTGAGCATTTAAACAACCCTCAGCCTCCTTCCAACAAATAAAACCCTCCTCTGCCTGAGCCACCAACAACATCAGCTTCTCTCTCTTTCATCTAACCATTAAATTACTGATGAAAGCAGTTAGCTCCAGATTTCAATTCTTCATGCCTCCACCCCTTGTTATCTGAAATGGCTCTTGTCTAGGTCAACAAGGATGCCCTAACTCAAGAAAAGGCCTTTTCTTGTCCTCATGCGAGTTTTCTGCAGGTTTCTTGCCCCGTGGATCACAAGAAACTAAGTACCCTGGGCATCTGAGATTGGATGGTCACATCATTCTGTGACCCCTGAGACACAGGGACTCTGGCTTTCCTGGTGCTCCCTCCAGGTCTCCTGAGCCCATCTGTGTGGGCCCAACCTTTCAAATTTCTATTTCCAGCCTCAACCTGGGCATCTCATTTGGATATCCTTTCTTTTTATTAAATAACATTTAAAAAAATTTTTTAAGATTTTATTTATTTATTTGACAGAGAGTTCACAAATAGGCAGGCAGAGAAAGAGGGGGAAACAGGTTCCCCGCTGAGCAGAGGGCCCGATGTGGGGCTTGATCCCAGAACCCTGAGATCATGACCCGAGCCAAAGGCAGAGGCTTAACCCTCTGAGCCACCCAGGCACCCCTAAATTTTAAATTTTATTAGATTTTTATATCTAAATTCCAGTAGAGTTAGCATACACTGTTATACTAATTTCAGATGTACAATATAGTCATTCAACAATCCTATACTTGGATATTCTTTTGTACTTGTCACTTCCCAGCAGAACGCATCACCTTTCCCTTAAACCTGCTCTATCTAGGGATACCTGGGTGGCTCAGAGGTTTACACCTCTGCCTTTGACTCAGGTCATGATCTCAGAGTCCTGGGATCGAGGCCTGCATCGGGCTCTCTGCTCAGCAGGGAACATGCTTCCCCCTCTTTCTCCTGCCTCTGTGCTGCTTGTGATCTCTCTCTCTCTCTTTGTGTAATAAATGAATAAAATCTTTAAAACAAACAAAAAAACCCCTGCTCTATCTAGAAGAATCAGACCCTCCCTATCCACCCATTTTCCTAGGAGGGCTTCTCCCACAGCCACTACTACTACCCTAAGCCAAGCCCCTTCCTCTCACAGGGGCTATTACCAGAACCCCCCAAGTGGGTCCTTCTTCCCATCCAGTCCATCCTCTACCCCAGCTGCCAGAGTGCCTGTGTTCTCCAATGCAAATTTAACCTCATCTTTGCCTGCTAAAAGCCCCTCTTGGTGGGGCGCCTGGGTGGCTCAGTCTTTGGTCTTCTGCCTTCAGCTCAGGTCATGATCCCAGGGTCCTGGGATGGTGGCCCACATCGGGCTCCCTGCTTGGTAGGAAGCCTGCTTCTCCCTCTCCCACTCCCACTGTCTGTGTTCCCTCTCTCACTGTTTCTCTTTCTGTCAAATAAATAAAAATCTTAAAAAAAAAAAAAAAAAGCACACACACACACACACACACACACACACACACACCCCACTCTCTTGGCTGAAGAATCTGAAGGGCAGCATCTGGCCCATTCTGAGATTCCCAACTTTGGTTCCTCTTGGCACCTTTTTCTTTATCCTCCCCTCCCCAGCACCCCGGAAAGCCCCATGGTATCATAAATAGCCAGGAAAACCCCATGATATCATTGGGTGCTTCCGATATGTTCAGGATCACCTGAATTCAGATCATTTTAGAGAAGGTAACAAAATGTAACGGTTTTAGTATTAAAGTGGCTTGTGTTGAGCTGATGCGTCATTCGTTCCTCAATTTGCAAAGGAAGGACAGAGTTCCAGAGAAGAGAAGTCATTTGTTTAAGGTTTTTCGGCAAGTCATTTGTGGAGCTGGGGTCTCTAGTGGTCTGTTCGCTGTCCCAGGGCTTGACTCCAGCCTGGATGGCCACAGCCCCGGACAGTGCCTCCTTCTCCAGAAGGACCTTTGCTCTGATTCACCCTCCCAGAGACCACACTTTTCCCCATTCTCATCAGTGAGCAGGTCGCTCACTTCCTCCCTCTGTTAGAAATAAACCCAGCTGTGTGTGGGGAGTCAGACTGCCTTTGCTGGCTCTGAAAAGAGGGGAAAAAAGAAAGAAAGAAATCTCTGCTGACATGGTGCTTCTGGATGGTGGATGAAGAGTAGGAGACACAGGAAACTCCCTTATGCCCCAGCCCCTCCACTTACTGGCTGTCTCACCTGGGCAGGTTACTAAACTTCTGTGGTCTTGGACTCACCATCTCTGCTGTGGCTTCTCTCTTAGCTATAAGGGCATGGGAGCAAGCTCTCTTGGGTTTTTCTCCCTTACTGGCCTTTCCTTGCTATCTGAGTATTGGAAGCTAGGGTGAGGGCTTAGTGGCAGGAGCACTGATTACAGAGCCCCCAGACCACCAGGCAGGTGTAGCTAGGCCCCTGGCACAGCTGATGTTGTGAGCAGCTGCTCTGGGCTCGGATACCAACCTGTGTTTGTGACAAAGTGCTCCTCAGGCCTTGTGTAATGCTCTGGCACAAGGGAGGTCAGCACTGGCAGTCCTCCCGGGGAAACTGTCCGGTGTGGAAACAGCAGGGCTTCACATGTTCTGGCCTTAAACATAAAAAGGCTTTTGGAAAGAGGGGTTCTCCTTTTCCTTGTAACGCTAGGAGGCAGAATGAGGAATGGTGGGCAGACACTATGGGAACAGCGGTGCTGTCCCACGGAGGGAGGGGGACCTCAGAGACACAATGAACGGTCTGTGGCGGGAGGTGTGCTAGTAGGGGCTGCTACCCAGGAAGTGGGGTGCTGCAGAAGGGATTCCCCTCCTGGAGGAACAGGAGTCCTTGCACGGTCCCTTCCAATTATGAACCCCAAACTCCAGGAACACAGGGAGGAAATCGGGCTGGCCCTGAAACCTAGAACAGGCCCCATGTTCCTGGGTCATCTTGCCTCACTCAAGGCTTGGCATGGAGGGAGTGGCTCTGCCCCCCCCCCCCCCGGTCCCCGTCCCCGTCCCTGTCCCCAGGCTCAGAGCAAGGAGTTGATGCAGAGTATCTCTCCCCTGGTGCAGCCTGGGCTCCCATCTGCCTGCTCTGTCAGCACCACCGTTCCTATTACATGACCAAGTGGGATTTGCACTCTGAAAGCATTAGTGCTAGGCTGACTCGGCAGAATGGCCAACAGGAGTAAATGCCAATTCCCGTACCCCTTTCAGCCAGTTCTCAGAAGGCCTCAAGGCCAATCTACTTCCTCTTCAGGAAACCCAGCCTGGCCTCCTTCCAAATCACCAGGGCCTTTTAAGTTTACTCCGGCAGACCACCAGTGGTGGGAAGAATCCCCCAGAAGCACACAGCTTCCCAGACCCCACCACTGGAGATCCTGAGCTGATATGTCTAGGCTGCACCTGGGACTCTGTATTCTAGACACCTTTCCCCCCAGGTATTGGGAAGCAGTGATGTCCAGCCAGATTGAGAACCACTGCTCATGCCATCACCTGGGGGTGGCTGATCCTCGACCCCTGATTCCTGTCCCACCCCCTTCAGACACTGCTCATGTCATCACCATACCACTCCAGCTGATGGAGAAATTGCTTCCTGGAAAGGAACAGGAACTGGTGGGCTCTCTGAAGCTTGCAGTCCTCCAAAGACAAAAGGGTTCACCTCACTCTGTGGGATCGATTGGCAGGCTGCCGCCAAGCCCATCCCTGTCAGTCTCACGTGATCATGTGCCCTCTGTCACCGTTCCAAGCACCGAAACACTACTTCAACCCCTCTACCAAGTCAAAGAATTCATTTGTGTCACTGTCCAATTCAGTGAGCAGGATGGAGGTTTCTCTTCAAGATTCTGTGGGGAACCCCAAGGTCCTGATTCGTAAAGCATTTGATCCAAATTCACAGAGCTGAGTTTTGGGAGAAGATTCTAGCTCAGGCTCTTCTGCTCTGGAATACCCATCTCTCTCTCTCTCTCTCTCTTTTAAGATTTTACTTATTTATCTGACAGAGAGAAACACAGCTTGAGAGGGAACAGGGGGAGTGATAGAGGGAGAAGCAGGCCTCCTACCCAGCAAGGATTTAGATGCGGGGCTCAATCCCAGGACTCCAGGATCATGACCTGAGCCAAAGGCAGACAGTTAACGACTGAGCCAGCAGGTGCTCCAGTGCCCATCTCTTGATTATGGCACAGTTTCTCTCTTTGAGATAACGACACACTTTTTTTTTTAACAATTTTTACCACAGACAGTTCCTTGATGTGGTACATTTTAAAGTTGGTTCTTTTTAGGGGAATGCAAAACTTAAAATGTTTTTTTTTAAAAGATTTTATTTATTTGACAGAGAGAAGAAACACAGCCAGAGAGGGAACATAAGCAGCGGGAGTAAGAGAGGGAGAAGCAGGCTTCCCACCAAGCAGGCAGCCTGATGCGGGGCTCGATCCCGGAACTCCGGGATCACGACCTGAGCTGAAGGCAGAGGCTTAACCACTGAGTCACCCAGGCGCCCCAAAACTTAAATTGTAAAGATACATTAGTGGTGCCTCACTGGCTTAGTCAGTGGAGCATGTGACTCTTTTTTTTTTTTTTTTTAAGATTTTATTTATTTGACAGAGAGAAACACAGTCAGAGAGGGAACACAAGCAGGGGGAGTGAGAGAGGGAGAAGCAGGCTTCCTGCCAAGCAAGGAGCACAATGTGGGACTCGATCCGGGTCTCTGAATCATGACCTGAGCTGAAGGCAGTTGCTTAACCAACTGAGCCACCCAGGCGCCCCGGAGCATGTGACTCTTGATCTCAGGGTTGTAAGTTTGAGCCCCCCACTGGGTATAGAGATCACTTAAAAAAAATCTTGAAATGTAGGGGCGCCTGGGTGGCTCAGTTGGTTGGGCGACTGCCTTCGGCTCAGGTCATGATCCCGGAGACCCAGGATCGAGTCCCACATCCGGCTCCCTGCTCGGCGGGAAGCCTGCTTCTCCCTCTCTCATTCCCCCTGCTTGTGTTCCCTCTCTGGCTGTGTTTCTCTCTGTCAAATAAATAAAATCTTTAAAAAAAAAATCTTAAAATGTAAAGATACATTAGAGTTTTCAATCTTTTCCTCTTTCCATCTCAATCAGTTTTAGGGGATTTGAGAGTTAAACCCTAGCTTAGAGAAGCAGTTTTGGTAAGGAGTGGTCAGCCCCAGAGAGTTACAATAGAACATTTCTGCTGGTAGTGAGATCCATGATAATAGGCCCCTCTAAAATCCTGTGTGGATGCTTCTTCAAAAGGATCCTTTCATGGGGCACCTGGGTGGCTCAGTTGGTTGGGCGACTGCCTTCGGCTCAGGTCATGATCCTGGAGACCTGGGATTGAGTCCCATGTCCAGCTCCCTCCTCAGCAGAAAGCCTGCTTCTCCCTCTCTCACTCCCCCTGCTTGTGTTCCCTCTCTGGCTGTGTTTCTCTCTGTCAAATAAATAAAATCTTAAAAAAGAAAAAACCAAAAAACAATGATCCTTTCTGGCTGTGGCCCTATTTGTTCCTGGGACTGTTTATGGTTCTGCTTTCCTGAGTTTTTCCTGAGTTTTTGCTGCAGTTTCGTTGTGACTACTTATTTTGGGGTAAAATTTGCAAATCCTCCTCAAGAGGTAAGACCATCACAAGGTCATTCTTTTCTTGAAGTGGAAAGTCTCTTTCATTGATCCAAACTTCTCTGAACATCTGTACCATTCTAGGCTTGGAGCTCAGAGGTGACTCAGAAGGATCTCTGTCTTTGAGGAATCCACTTGTAAGACCTCAGGGAGAGAGAGACTCATATAAATAGAAGTGTAATAAGGAGATTCAGGCCCCTTGCTGGAAGTGTGTAACATAGGTTGGGGCCCCAAAGGGGAGCAGTCAGTTCAACTTAGGTTGTCTGACTGAGAAAGATAGGAGGTAACAGTTGAATGGGGATTGGGGTAGGAGTTCCCAGCAGAAGGAAAAAAAAAAGTGAAATCTTGCCATTTGCAACAATGTGGATGGAACTAGAGGGTATTATGCTAAGGAAATAAGTCAGAGAAAGACATTTATCATATCATCTCACTGATATGTGGAGTTTAAGAAACAGAACAGAGGATAATCGGGGAAGAGGAAAAAATAAAACAAGATGAAATTAGAGAGGCAGACAAACCATAAGAGAATCTTAATCATAGGACACAAATTGAGGGATGCTGGAGGGGAGGGGGTGATGGCATGGGGTAACTGGGTGATAGGGATTAAGGAGGGCATGTGATGGGGCGCCTGGGTGGCTCAGTTGGTTAAGTGACTGCTTTCGGCTTGGGTCATGATCCCGGAGACCCGGGATTGAGTCACACATTGGGCTCCCAGCTCGGCGGGAAGCCTGCTTCTCCCTCTCTCACACCCCCCCCTGCTTGTGTTCCCTCTCTGGCTGTGTTTCTCTCTGTCAAATAAATAAAATCTTAAAAAAAAAAAAAA